>CAUYLG010022448.1:0-100103 GCA_963573385.1 Cacajao melanocephalus | reverse complement strand
CATGGTCAGCTAGCAACAACATACTAAATCTACTGTTAAATATACAACTTCGGAATCTGAAGAATGAATGACAACAAAAGGGAAAAAAAGCAACTTTCCAACTTTTCATCCAGGCTCCCAAAAGAAGGACAATGAACATGGCATGTGAAGAGTAAAACAGATTCGTTCATTTCAAAAAAAAAGATGTTCATTCTATGACAATAAATTTTATCTCAGTGTGACTTTGGTGCTAACAACGTATGTTCAGTGCAACTACATAAAGCTGTACACACACAACAGGTAGGCTGCGAGTGTCCTCCAGCATAAGTCAGTAGGAAAGAAGACGTCTGTCTTCCCAAGTCTAAAGTATACAAAAAATAACATTACTTCTAATAATAGAACAGAACTCTGACTCTTTTGGTCTTGAAGGAGGCAGAAGAGATTCCATCAACACCTCTAAAAGCAGGTTTGCATTTTCAGAACATGCCCCTCTAAAGAGTTGAGTTTTTTACACAGCACTGCCCAATAGTACTTTCTCTGATGATTGGAAGGTCTACATCTGCACTGCACACTAGCTATAACTGCCCATATGACAACTGAGCACTTCAAGTATGGCTAGCATGACTGAGGAACTGAATCTTCTTCTGTAATTAAACGTAATTTGCCACATATAGCTAGTGGCTTTAGTAACGGACAGTGTAGTGCTACATTATTTATTCAAGTATTTTTTTATTGAATGCATTTTTTTTACCATTCTTTATTTGTCTTAGGATCATTAAGTGACACTAAACTAGGGCCTAATGATTTTATTCATCCATTTAACAAGAAATGGTGACCCCATTACAAACACTCAGGACACCAGTGGTACCTGAAACACTGATAGAACCAAAATTCTGCCCTGAGAAGATAGTCCTATATGTGAATGGAATGTCCTAATACCCTTCACCCTTGCTCATGGTGAGCCCAAAGTGTAGGCAGGGAGAGATCAGGGAGGCTCAGTACATCTCAAGACTCGTTTCTGAGGATGGGTAGGTAGGTAGGTAGGCAGCTGGGGAGTTCTTCAGAATGGCACCTGGTTAAGCCAGGCTCTGAGTAATTCATTCATAACAAATCTTCATTGATCACCTACTGTGTGCCTAACATCATTCTTGTGTGGTGAGGGAGACACACTAAATACATACACACACAAATGCCAAATATAATACCGATGAAGAAGAGCAGGGCAAGAAAACAGGAAGGGGAGTGACGGGATACTTGGTGGCTCTTTGCAATAAGGTGGTGAGGTGACATCTGAAGTAAGACCTTCATGAAAGGAAGTGAACTATATCTGGGCACTTAGGGAAAACAAATCCTCCAGCAGACTCACTAGTTCTTTTTATAAATAAAATGTAGAAGCTGGGCTAGCAAGCAAGCATCTTGTTACTTAAATCCCTGCTGCTGTGAGAGTGTGGAGTGGTGCAGTGATCCTGGAGAGATGTCCAGCAGTGTGTACCTAGAAGTATACCATTCCCTCTGTCCCAGCATTCCCACGCCAGGTGTATTATCCAAGAAACTCCCCCTGAGAGCTATAAGGGCACATATCCCAGGATGGTTGTGGGGTGGGTATTGGAGGCAATCTAGTGGTTCACCACTAGAGAAACAGGTAAGGAAAATATGGTGGATGCACCCTATGGCATACTACACGGTAGCTGGAAACAACAGACTGATGGACACAGTGACATGGACATTTAAAAAATGCTGAGTGGAAGGAAAGGAGCAAAATATATTGTCCAGTATTATATTCATATATAAATGAAAGACACATTCACACAAAATAACTCACATAAAATTAAAGGAAATATCACATTATAATGGTTTCTATGGGTTTGGGTGGTGTTGGGTGTGGGTTCAGTTACTATTGCTCCATAACAACTTGACCCCCAAACCTAGAGTCTTCAAATGAGAACAATCACTTTATTACTTTTCCTGGCTTCTGTGGGCCAGAAAGTCGAAGGAAAGGGCTCAAATGAATGATTCTGCCTCATGGTCTCACATGCAGTTGCAGTCAGGTGGCAGCTGGAGCTGAAATGGGCCTGGAGCAGCTGGGGGCTGATTGGGGATTTCCGCTCTTGCAGTCTCAGGAGTCATACTATTTACACAGGGGCTGTGGCCTCCAGCACAACTATTCATACAAAGTTGGACGTTTTATCATCTTTTCTGACCTAGTTTCTGAAGTCATGAAGTGTCACTTCCACAGTATGGTACTGGTAACAAGAAAGCCACACACTCATCCACATTCAAGGGAATCGGACTCCATCTCTGGCAAGATTCTAGAAGAGTATGTGGCATAAAAGATACTGTTGCCATCATCTTTGGAAAACAATCTGCTACAGTCTACCTTGTGGCCACAATTCATATCCTTTCCCACACAAGATTGTTCATCCCCTCCCAAGAAACCACAAACTCTCTTACCATTATGACTTCAAGGTCAGGCTTGAGGCCCAAGATCTCATCATATAAAGCTCCTCATATGTGGTTTTTCAATGATAGCACACTGAGTCCCATTCTTCTTGATCCAAAGGCTTTAAAATAAATAGAGAATTATCTCCTCTCTTTCCTTTAACATGCAACATGCAATGATGGTACAGGCTTAGAATAACTGCAATAGACACACTTTCCAAAAAGGGGGAAAGGGAAAGCACACAGCAATCACTGGTCCATAGCAATTCTGAAATCCAGCCAGGTATGCCCTATAAGGTCCTTCACTAGGGTTTGGTTCTACTCTCTGGGAGTTTCTCTCCATGATTCTTGGCTCTGCCTTCTGTGCTCATTTCTACCCTTTGGGCCATCCTTCCTTTTTCATTAAAAAAAAATAATAAATTTGTGTTTACAGCTAAGTAGGTTTCTCAATCTACTGCCTGCCCATACAATTTCAGGAGTAGAAAGACTATTTTGTAGTCTCTTTGTTTTTCAGTCAAGCTGACATTCTTTTAAAAACCTTATGGGTTTCTCATTTAACAGTTTATAAAATCCACTCCATAAGCAGAGGCTCATTGTGAGATTTCTATAGAACACCCCTAATAATCTGAGAAGCCCTACTCTTTAACGGAGATAACCCAAAAGGCACATTTTAGAAGCCAGACTGCTGCCTGTCTGAAAAGGTCTAAAAACACTGCCTTAGATCTTTCTGACGTCCTCACAGAGGACCTTACAGTTCCACTGTGGATTTGACTTTTGCACTGAAGCCATCTCATATTTGAAAATCAGTTTCCACCCTGAAGAGAGCCTGGGAACGAGAAACAGTCTCACCTCCTTTGTATATAATTGCTTATTCTTCATTCATCTCTCTTTTCACATTGCGTCATGGGCAGCAAAGAACAGCCAAGGGGTCCTTTTCATACTTTGTCTAGACATCTGCTTGGCTAGATCACCTTATTTACTGGGTACAACTCCTATTTTCCATGTTACCACAGCATCCATGTCGGCAAACACCTTTTTTCCCACTCCCGGTTGCATTTTTTTTTTTTCCCGAGACAGAGTCTTGCTCTGTTGCCAGGCTGGAGTACAGTGGCACAATCTCAGCTCACCGTAACCTCTGCCTCCCTTGTTCAAGCGATTCTCCTGCCTCAGCCTCCCGAGTAGTGGGGACTACAGGCACATGCCACCACGCCCAGCTAATTTTTGTATTTTTCAGTAGAGACGGGGTTTCACCATGTTGACCAGGATGGTCTCAATCTCCTGACCTTGTGATCCACCCACCTCAGCCTCCCAAAGTGCTGGGATTACAGGCGTGAGCCACTGCACCCAGCCTCAATTGCATTTTTCTTACTTTCCTTCAGCTCTCCCCAAAAGCATCCTTGAGACGTTAGGCTTCTGCTAACAGCTTCTGCAAGGCCCTTTAGATTCATGAACAGTCTCCTCGAGGCCCTTCCAGCCAGTGTCGCATGGCTTAGATTTATTTTTATTTTGGTACTTCTACTTCCAGATACCAGTTACTATCACCATATAACAAATCACCACAGTTTAGTGACTTAAAATGATTACTGAATTATCTCTGAGTTTTTGTGGGCTACGAATTCTCAAATGATTGATTCACTTGGGCAGTCTGGCTTGGGACTGCTCATGTAGTTACAGTGAGATGGTGAAACACAAAGGGGCTAGAGAAGCTGAGGGCTGGCAGGGCATCTCTCGCTCTCCATTTAGCCTGCCTCGGCTTTCTCACGTGGTGGCTTCAGGGAAGTCAGATTGCCTCCACACCAGCATAGGGCTCCAGCATGAGTATTCCAGAGATCAAGGCGGGACCTTCATTTCTTTTCATTGCCTTTTTGGCCTAGCCTTGGGAATTACAAAGTTTTATTATGTTGGTTATAAGAGAGTTACAAATCTGATGAGATTAAGAAGAAAATTAGATTCTATAAAGCAAGGTTCTGGGAGAACATGGGAGGGATCTACCAATGTGGCTATCTTTGGAAAATACGACCTGTTACAGGGAATAAAGAATGAAGATAAAAGGAAATAATTACTGCATTCCTCAGTGCTGAAGGTAGCCATTAGCTGAGGTGTACCTTTAACTAAACCCTCTGCAACTGAGTTCCATTTAAACACACATTGTATCTTAGCAACCTGAATCCTCCCTGACCTTGCTATCCTAACCAGCTAGTGGTTCCTTCAGAAAGGACTAACTACCGGCTTCCTTTGATCAAGTGGGCCTGGGGTCTACTGGTTCTAGCTTACACTCAACTGCCATTTTAATTACAATGTTAACTAGCTCTTTAACCCCTGCTGCTGTTTTGAAGGGAAAATGCCACCAAGTGCCTTTTTTTTTTTTTCTGGAATCTTGCTCTGTCACCCCAGCTGGAGTGCAGTGGTGCAACATCAGCTCACTACAACCTCCACCTCATGGGTTCGAGATTCTCCTGCCTCAGCCTTCCAAGTAGCTGGGACTACAGGCATGTGCCACCAAGCCCGACTAATTTTTGTATTTTTAGTAGAAACAAGGTTTCACCATGTCGGTCAGGTTTTTCTCAAATTTCTGACCTCAGGTGATCTGCCCGCCTCAGGTACTGGGGTTATATGCGTGAGCCACCATGTCTGGCCAAACCCCCCTAAGTGTCTGATTTTCTATACCTTGTCTAGCCTCAACTCTTTCTGCATTTAGAAGTTATAAGTTCCCACATTTCCTCTCATTCTGTAAATAACTCTATACTGTTTTAAAAAGGGAATCATATTGCTTTAAGGCTTCATTTTTCCTGTAATTCATACATTCAGGGTTACAGTCTCTGGATGAATATGAACTACTTTCTTAAAGAGGCCAGATGCTTATTTCTTCCACACAGTTGGAAATCACATCAAGAAGTAAAGCACAGGCTTAAACAGATGTTTTTAGAGAGCCTCACAGCAAAGGATGTACAGGGGTCTAGCAAGAAATGGTCAATCAGAGCTTCTAAGTAAAATGACACACTGTTCCCTTACCTTCTTTTTTGAAAACAATTGTTTCCCAAATAGTTTGGGCATGCAATTTGAATTTTTTCCCAGCATTTTGCAGATCTTCAGACTCCTAAGTCATATTATTTTTCAAGTTCTACACTTACCAATGTAGTTACCCATCAAGTACCTGATTAACTAGCTGTTCGTGTCTAAAGTTATCTCAAGGTTGCATGTTCAACCCAGAGCTTTTCCTCTCCCCACATGGGAGTCCATTACTCCCTCCACTCCTGCACTGTTCGTACCTCTGTGAATGAACCTTTGTTCATCCAGCTGTTTAGGCCTCAGCCCCAAGAAAATGATCCTTGATCCTCTCTCACAACTCCAGTATTCTCATCGGCAAGTCTTGCTGCCTATTTCAAATCTGAATGTTTCTGTCTCCAACACCTTAGTCCAATCACCATGACTCCTTACCTGGACCACTGCAAAAGTCTCCAAATTGCTCATCCTCTTTCCATGTTTGCTCCACCTTCATCTATTCACACAGCAGCCAAGGGCTTCTTTTAAAATGCATACACCAAGTCTGCTGCTTAACATGATTTTAGGGCCTCAAATGATCTCACTCTGCCTACCTCTGAAGTTTACCCCCTACCAATCCTCCTTGCTCACTAAGCTCTATCAACACTGGCCTTACAATTCCTAGACATGAAGTTCAGTCTCATCTCAAGCCTCATGCCTTTATTTCTTCTGCCTGGAACCTTTGCCTTGCATATTTTCCTCCCCACAGCTTGTCCTATCATTTGTTTCAGACTTGTACTCAAATATTACCTTCTATATTGTTCCCGACACTCCATTCAAAATACCAGTCCTCCCGCCCTCTCACATCCTTACCCTGCTTTATTATTATTCATAAGAATTACTATTCACTGAAATTATGTAATTATGTATGGTATTGCTTATGTCTAACTAGATTTTAAACTCCATGAAGACAGATTTAGTAGTATTTTAAGTACTACAGTTTTCCCAGTACTTAAAACAGTCCTTAGCTCATGGCACGAACTTAATCATTTTTGAATGAATTAATTTCTACATTTTCAAACTTAAGAAAAATTAGGCAAAAAAAAAAAAAAAAAGCCCTCTTAAGCTTGCTATATTTAGTGAGTACACTCAGGCCACTTCTGTTTCTATGGATTCTATCCAGATGCCAATGCCAAAATTAATATGCTAAATATCAATATTATATATACTTTAGAAAACTTCATTTGCTGACTCAAAGAAACAGCTTATTTATATCCACATTATTACTTTGCCAACCCTTAAATAACAAAACCTGTTCCTATAAATATTCTGATATACCTTCACGTCCATGGGCATTTAGTTCAAGCCATGAAACATTGGTAACTTTAAACTTTTAGGACTGCAAATTTCAAACCAATTTCTCCTGAAAATCTGAATTGGTCAAAGTAGAAGACATATATGTAGATGTATAGCTAAGTCATCAATGTAACCAAAAAGTATTGCCCCAGGACAAAGTGTATAAACACTGTCTTCCCCATCCCCACATCTAGTTTGTACTCGGGAGAACTTTTAATCAGATATTCTGGATCACTTCGTTTTCATCAGTTGGCAACATTTCTAATCCAATTCATGACTACCAGCCAATACCTTCCTACACAGAATTTAATCGTTTTGGTCTCCATATATAAACAGCCCAGACATGAGGAAGACATGCCCCCCTCCCCCCAAAAAAGCACTAAGAAATGAAAGGAAGAAATGAGACATGAAAACTTGCAAAATATTTAAGAAGGCAATTACTGAATCTTTAGTGTTGGTTACTAATGTTAAGTAACTATGTTATTTATACTTTGGTTTATGAAAACTTATCACATTTGTCACTTTAAGAATGATTTTAATCATTTCTACTCCCAAAGATTTGAGAAGGTAAGACTTAAGATCCAAGTACACCTTTCTTGTTTTCTGGAACTTCATTCAGTGATAGCTGTGCCGATGACAAACTAGCGGTTGAAGAGTCACCTGTATGATGTATTTAGGTCACGATTCATAGAGGATCAATTTAGTCAATTAATACTACTTTCCCCAATTCACAAAAGCATGACCTTAATACATATAAATTTTGTTTTATTTTTAGAAGTTACACATATTTTAAAAGAACAATTTCTTTTTCTTTTTATTCTTTTATTCTAATAATATTATCACTACTTAGAACATGAAAGGAAGGTATTTTCACTTAATGTGAGTTGAAGCCAAAACTTTGTGAGGCCAAAGCAATGAATAATCTTCAATTCAATAAGAGATGCTGGGATACCTGAGGATTATGTTTGCCGTTCCGTATTAAAGAGCACAACATTCAAAACTATAACAAAAATTCAGACACTGTAGTTCCTTAGCTAATGAAAGTTTATGCATATGGTATATTCTCCTTCATTTTTAATTTGGAAAAGCACATGTATGTTAAAAAGTCTTAATACAAAGGCATTATAAATGTAGATTTAAAAATCAGACTTTGTACGATCAGTGAGAAATGTTTAAAATATTCAGCACACGCTTTCCTCTTCCTGGAAATTCTTAGATTAGAAAGCACAAGTTTTTAAACTTCTCATTTGGCAACAAACCTCAGTTTAAGATTAAAGTGTCTTAAGCTTCTTTCCCCACCGAAAACACAAAATCCAGTTTTCCTCAATAACTAGAGAACAGTCCCTGCTCTTAATATACTACCCTTTTTCTGAAAATAGTTCAATTTCATCAATATTTATTCTAATATTTATTGCTACTATTGTAAGGAATGCTTCTTGATATCCAATATGTTCTTTAAAAGTTTAGCATGAATCTCAGTATCAAAGAATACAGGGAGCAATACTATTCCTCTTTTCTAAAATAAAAAGTTCATAAACATCACATTTTTACAATAACTGTATTTGATCATTCTAAGCAGCACAATTTTTAACACCCCTAAATCAGATGAGTCTTAGAACTGATGTCAGCTCACCATCAACAGTATGGCCTCAGGCTCCTGCAGCCACTAGCTACTCTCCTGCTCCATGAGGATCCACCCTCCACTCCCAGTTTTCCCAGCCCTTCTCCCAGCCTGGTCTGCACAGTCCCTCCAGCCTGTGTCCTCTCAGCTGAGGACAAGCCTGAGGGGTCCCTGGACTGCAGACTGAGGGCTTTTAAACCAGGCAAGCATGCTGCAGGTCAGAGTAGAAAACTGTCATTATCCAGTTCTGATACTGGTTACAGGCTCTTGGCAGGGTGGACAGTTAAAGGACTGAGAAAAAAGCACGTGTAGAAGTTGGCAAAGCTTCAGTGCTCCATAACAGTGTCTTACTGCCCTTGCATCCCACCCTCTGCACTGAGAAATCCCTCCCTTCACCCATTTTTGATAACTATAGAATGTATTATCTGTAAAAGCAAAACTAAATATAATCAGGTACTCAAACTTTTATTTTCTTACAAAATGCTATAGAAATGAACCCAAACTAAACAGATATGTACATGTATATATGTACAAAATTTTACTTCTGAAAAACAATCTATAAAAATAGATGGTAAAATAACAAAAACAAACTTAAAAAGATTTAAAACCAGTACTATGAAATTGACTTTCTTAAAAGAAAGTAATAGTAATCTTAAATTGCTGGTTGTAGTTGGTTTTCTAGGCTTATTTATACATTTGATTGGGGTTGGATATATAAAGGAGTTTATTTCATTTCAAAATGCCTCCAGTCTCATTTTATTATATCAAAGAGTCCAGAATTTTTCCTTCCCTTCACAAATCCAACATGAGGACAAGGCATGTTAAGTTACAAATCAGCTTTGGTCATCTTCTTCTTCTTGAGTCACAGGTCTGAAAGGCAATGTAGTTTGTCCTCTTTCAGGATCAGACATTCGGAGAATTCTTATCAGTTTACTTGACGGAAGTGAACTAGAAGAAACAAAATCAGTTACTCAAATTTCTAAGAAGCCCTTTGCCCATTAAAAAAAATTCTAATATTACCTCATAAAAATATAAACCTAAATATTTGGCTATTATCTGGGATATGTCTAATATCTAGAGTTCTAAGAGAAACATTATTTGCCATAAGGAAATAATTTGTTTTCATTTTTAAAAATTAACTTCCTGCTAAGTTTGGAGGAAAAGAAAATGAAAGAGATTCACATATCAACTATTTTTAATTTTTGCTATTGTCGAGCAAGGAAGATGTTACCTGAATAGTCCCAAACACAAATTTAAATCCCCATATAATCACATGGCCACTTTAGAGACAGAATATCAACTCTAAGTGACATAGTGCCTGACACATTGTAGGACCCAATAAATACTGACCTACAGCAGAGTAAAGCTCTTTGTTTAGAGAGATTGTTATCTGTAAGTCACCAAGAGGAGAGGCAAGATGAGGGAATCATGAATCATTTTAGTCCAAACAGAATTACTAAAATTGTATTACTTTAGTTTGTCATGATAACTACATAGTAGCAGACTCAAAACAGAATAGTAACTTGTTTCAGTTATGAAAGGGAAGTAATACAAGTAAAATTTTAAATATGTAGAAAAGAGAAAACCATCCTAAATCTCCTCAACTAGTAGGGGAGCTAATTTTTATTTTCACTGGTCTTATACATATTTGTACTTTAAAAATTAAAATTATGAAAGATGTCTTTCTTCCTTTTATATACTTGATATGTGTGTATAAAGTTTTAAAAAGTTACCTCATGCTTTGAGGTGTAAGCAAGATAAACTGTCTAAAACGCTGGGAATCTGCCATCTTAAGTATCAAGTCCATGGCAATTCTCCTGTTAACCATGTCCTGAAAAACAAAGGCAAAACTTAGGACTGCTATTAGTCACATTTCTGTAAAAGCAGCATTGTGTGGGCTAATCAAGCTCCTGGATTTTCATCCAGGAATTAGTTGTTACATTATCTAGGATGTCCAAGAAATGTAATATACTGGAAAAGGAATACCAGAAACCATTAGGAGAAAATTGGCTGGGTGCAGTGGCTCATGTCTGTAATCCCAATGCTTTGGGAGGTGGAGGTGAGAGGATCAACTGAGGTCAGGAGTTCGAGACTAGCCTGGGCAACATAGGGAAACCCTGTCTACACACACACACACACACACACACACACACACACACACACAAATTGGGCATGGTGGTAAGTGCCTGTCGTCCTAGCTACTCGGGAGGCTGAGGCAGGAGGATTACTTGAGCCCAAAAACTCAAGGGTATAGTAAGCACTATGATCACACCACTGCACTCTAGCCTGATTGACAGATTGAAATCCCATCTCTAAGGAAAAAAAAAAAAAAGAAAAACTATTAGGGACAATTACTGAATAAATATGTCTTTCAGGTAATTTCTATAGTCAAAATATTTGTATGCATGGCCCCCTCCCTCAAATATGTGTAGCAATTGAAATAATAAAAAAAATTCACATGATACAACTAAATGTTAGAGAATGAAACTAATTTGTACAGTAATGGTTAGTCACTCAGGGTAATGGTAACAAAAGTGGCTGGTCTCAAATCCATTAAGTCTCTCAAATTTTCCCTCAATGATAAAGGTTAAGTTTTAAAAAGTCTGGCTCTTCCCACTACCTCTACCATTTGTACAATGTAAACCAAATTGAATTTACAGAACATTTTCTCAATTGTATCTTTAACTAAGTTGAATAGCACATCACGGTATATAAAAAGAATAATGCTTAGTTATAATAGGTTTTGGAATTAAATGATACAGAACTGTGCCTACATTTTCTGAGTTAAATAACAGTAAAATCAAAGTGTTCCTCATCCCATTAGAAAATTCCTAAAAGTTGCAATCATTGACACACGAACACGTATATTTTAAAGGTTTCATTTTAAACTATAAGTGGTGCTGAGCACAGTAGCTCATGCCTGTTACTCCAGCACTTTGGGAGACTGAGACAGGTGGATTACTTGAGGCCAGGAGTTCAAGATCGGTCTGGCCAATATGGCAAAACCCTGTCTCTACAGAAAATACAAAAATTAGCCAGGTGTGGTGGTGCGCACCTGTACGCCTAGCTACTCAGGTGGCTGAGTCACAAGAGTCACTTGAATCCAGGAGGCAGAGGATGCAGTGAGCTGAGATCATGCCACTGTACTCCTGCCTGGGCAACAGAATGAGACTGTCTCTAAAAAAAATAAAAAATAAAACCATATGTGGCAATACAGCAAGGTGATTTAGAACAAGAGCTGTGGAGTCAAAAGGGGATGCAGATGCAGGCTATATTGCTCAATGGCTCTGATTTAAAAAATTCCATCAGGCATATCTGCTCTGAGAGACCTATCATTTTATAACAAAACTGCCACTGAACCCCCCAAAATTTGTTTTCCTTGGATTAGGTCACAGAACTTGGGCACATTCTTCTGAATAATTTCACTGGGGCAAAGTGTCATTCTGATTAAGAAGCTCTAAGCTTCTGAAAGAGAAAGGAGCTGCTTAGAATTAAATCTGACATACAAGACGGGTGACAAGACTGCACAGCAGCATTTTAAACAAAAATACTGCATGGAAAGAATAATCATCTTCTATGACTCGTGATTAGCTTTGAAGACACTTCTTGGAGGAATTTCTAACCCATTTTCAGCAATAGTATCATAGAAAAAAATTGACACTGAAGGATTATAGAGCACCCACAGGTATAAACTCTGATTCATGAATAAACACTAAATGTTTATCATAGACTAGGCATTAGGAGACATAAATATCGTTAAGACATAACTGATAACCTCAAAGTGGTTACAATCTGGTGGGAGATTCAGATATAAAAATAGGCAACTTAAACAGAATAAAAAATAGTAGAAAGTATTATCTAATAATATAAAGCATTTTAATATTTTTATCTTAAATAAAAATATAAAAGTAATATATATTATGAGTTGATGTAAGGTGGTGCAAAGGAAGCTCTGAGAAGTTCCTTATCCTGCCTGATAGGGTATGGTGGTCATAGAAGTCTCATAAAGGTGGCATTTGAACAATGTCCTGAAAGATGAGTAGAGTGACACATGATAAAGGAGGGCACACTAGGCAGAGGCACCAAGTTTGGAGAATTACAAATAGCTTAGAACAGCTGAAAACAGTAGTGAAGGGTCTCAAAGCTACCCTACAGAATTAAACATTTGTTCCATATATAGTAACCACCAAAGGGTTTTATATAGATGAATGACCACAATCAGATCAATTGTAGAAATGTAAACCTGCCAAAATGGTGGAGGACAGACTGAAGAAAGAGCCACGTGAAAGCCTGGGAGTCCGGAGAAGAGGCTATCACCACAGGCATGAGGCAAAGAGAGGGGGATGAGAGGAAGAGTGTCAGTGAGAAAGGAGAAGAGGGCAGAGACAAAAGAGTAGTCTTAAAGGAGAAGCGGACAGAGAGACTTGAAGAAGGAAGAATCAAAGATAAATCACAGGTGTCAAAGTCAGGTGACTGGGTTGGAAATGACAGTTTGCATTAATCAAGGTAGGGAATTCAGGAAAAGAAAGAGGCTTTGAGATGAAGACACATTCAACCTCAGGCCTGCTGAATTTCAGATACTGGTTGTTTACCAGGTGATGTCTAACAGGAAGCAGGGTATCTGGGTCTAGAGTACAGGAGAGAAGTCAGGATGCGGAGCTATGGGTTGGTAGGTATCCATCCATATGCAGGTAGTAGTTTTGGGGACTGTGATATGCGTATGTGTGTAGAGGGAAGTAGGATATGGAATTCAGGAAAATCAACACTATAACAAGCAAACAAAGACCTCAAACGTTTAAGGGGAACAGAATTAGGGGAGGCAACTTGGCAGATTAAGGACAAAGAGTAGAAAACAAGAAAACCAGGAAAGAGGAGGGTGGCAGCTGGTAAAAAGACACATTTTAAGGGATGGAGGATAGATCTGTGGTATCAAATACTTCAAAAAAAAGGTAAGATTAAAGCTCATAAAAAATTAAAAAAAAATTAAAGCTCATTTATAACCTTTGCTAAACAAGTTTTACTGGAGTAGTGTCATCTATATCCAGATTACAGTAGATTTAGGAAACAATGAGATATGAAGAAGGAAATAATTGCTAATTTATGAGAACATACTGTATGCCTGAACCACAGTAAGTATGATGTATGAAAGACACCATTTGAGCCTCACTCAAACCCTAAGAGGAAGGAATCAGTAATAATGCTAATTTGTAGACGAAGACACTGAGACCCAGTAAGTAGAAATATTTTGTCTGTCAGAGGTCAGTTCTCAAATCCTAGGCTTGCTAACCTCAAATTCCAAAGTTCTTGCTCCCTTATCTTCTATACACTGCTCTGAAATGTGTGGCTATGAAGGAAGGAACAGCAAACAGTAGCTAGGGAGTCAAGGCCAGGGTGGTGAACTGGTTATAATTTTTTATTAAAATTTAAAAAAAAGCCTGAACATATTTATGGGTTGATGAAAATAAGCTGGGAGACAGAGTGAGGGAGAAAGCATCTATCTGATGGAGAGCATGGATATCCATGCTGGGTGAGAAGAGGAGGACCCCTCCAGGACAGGGTCTCTGGGGGTACTGTGTGCCTGGAAGCAAGGGAGAGAATTCCAGTTCTTTAGTTCTTCTCCACTATTGGTCACAGATTAAAGTGTCAGGGCAGGATCTTTTCTGTTAGGGGTAAAACTCAGGAAAGATTTGCTTCCTTAAGAAATACATGTTTCAAACAAACAAAAAAATGAAAAAGAGAATTTAAAATTTAACAATACCATGTAGACATCAAACTCATCCAGGCATCTGAAAGGAGATTCAGCGATGGACCAAAGGGAAAGAATAAAACACACTGTGGAGAAAGAACGCTCGCCTCCAGACAAGGCTCTCATATCATTGAAGGCAGCTTTATTTCCTTCTCCAGGCTGAACCTTGAAGAGAATGAGTTGACAAGAAACAAAAAACTAAGTATGTAAAAGGCCAGATTGAATTCTTTACAACACAGATAAGTAAATAATATAAAGTAAAAAGGAGATGAGAATAAAATGACTAGTCATTTGGAAATATCCATTCCATTCAAAATACTTTACAGTAAAACAGTTATACATATAATGGTATTTCTCATTCTACTGCAAGAGAATCCAATTGAAAACTTTTTTTCACCATAAGTGAATCTAACACACCAAAATTCCAAAGGTTTAATAACAAAAATATCAATGTTAATCAACATTATTATTATTTTTTGAGACAGGGTTTTACTCTGTTGCCCAGGCTGGAATGCAATGGCGTGATCTTGGCTAACTGCAACCACTGTCTCCCAGGCTCAAGTGGTCCTCCCACTTCAACCTCCCTAGTAACTAGGACCACAGGAGTATGCCACCATGGCCAACTAATTTTTTTTTTTTTTTGGGTGAAGACGAGGTTTCCCCATGTTACCCAGGCTGGTTTTGAACTCCTGGGTTCAAGCAATCCTCCCGTCTCAGCCTCCCAAAGTACTGGGATTACAGGGGTAAGCCACCACACCCAACTCTAAAAGTGAAGTTTCGAACATTTAAAAGTGCTGAGATTTTTTGTTACTTGAATTATAGTGACATCTAGTGGTTAAACTGCACTAAAAGTAATTACTAAACGTCAAAAGGACAGAACCAACTTGAAAAACCATATACTGGCCAAATAAATGGATTGAAATATGTAAATAATATCTTTTTAAAATTCTTTATTAAATAAAGGCCCATGGAAACAATAAGAAAGCAACTAACAAAATTAACAGCAAATCGTTCCCACAATTTCCTGAGAATATACGGTAACATTAGGAAGGATTCTATTTTTTTTTGACAAAATTCCAGATATACATATATGCATACAAGGTGAAAACAGAGGAACAACTACTTTCATATTAATAGCAGACATATGGCTTCCAATATTTTTCAATTCACTATTTGAAAAATGATATTGCTCTCAAGTGAACACTCATTTATTTTATTATTAATATTCTAAGGTAAAAATTCCAAATCTAAACATACTCTAAAATTTGACATCTATCATTAGTCTAAATCCTCTATGAAAATTCAAATGAAAAAGCAATAGTAACATAAGCAATAGAAGATCAAACCAAACCAACAATCAACCAAATACAAATCTCCATATAAAAGCAAGAACTAAATACCAAGATGCAATCTTGCCCCAAAAGGATATTTTGCATCAATTTAATAAATGAAGCCCTAGGTAAATTTGGGGGATCTAGCTTTTACTCCCCTCCCCATCTATTACTAACATGTCATGGAACTTCAGTGCCAGTGTCCTTAGTAGTAAAATGAAGACCACAGAAGGTAAAGATTCTTCAAGCAATGATATTCTTTTGAAACACAGAGATTACATCAGAAAGTCAGCTTGAGTTGTTTTGTATAGTTAGCTCTAGAGATAAATTATTCAAACACTTCTAATACTTTCCTTTTTCTCCATTTTTTATTACAGTATAATTTTTTATAGAGTAAAGAACACAAAAGTGTACAACTCAATTCTTTACAATACATACACACACCTGGGTAATCACTACTGAGATCAAGACACAAGAACATCCCCAGCATCTCAGCAAACTACTTGTATCATATTATCATCCCTGAAAAGGTAACTATTATTCTGATTTTAATCATCCAACATCAACCTTAACAGTTCCTGAACCTCATATGTAGATGTTACATATACTCTTTTGTATATATGCTTCATATTTATATACACTAACTACACCCTTGTAACTGTCTTCTTTCACTCACCATTGTCAGAGTTTGTTATTTTCATCTGAATAGTATCTCATTGTTTGAATATACCCTAATGTATCCATTTGACTCTAGGTAGACACTGGGTTGCTCAGTTTTGGGCTATGGTAAATAAAACTTCTATGAACATTTACACATATATCTGCTTGAGAAAATAAGCACTAATTTTTTCTTGGGTTTATGTGCAAGAATGGAACTGCTTTAATAGACATTGACAGAGAGGTTTCCAAATTAGTTTTACCAGCTTATACTCCCACCAGCAATGTATGAGAGTAGTAATTCCACATCCTCACCAACACAAGTCATTGCCAGTCTTGTTCATTTTCGTCATCATAATAAGGGTGTGATAGTAACTTACTGTGATATAAATAATATTTCTCTGATGACTAACAATTCTAAACACTTTTTCATGTGTTTACTCACCATTTACATAAACTGGTTTCTGTTTAAGCCTTTTGACCATTTTAAAATGTGTTGTCTGTCTCTTTCTTAGTACTTATTACTCTTTAATTCTAGACATAAGTTCTTTGTTGCATGTGTGCATCACACATATCTTTTCCTAGTCTGTAGCTTCTTTTATCACTGGTTTAATGTTACTTTTTGATGAAGAGAAGTTCTTAATTTTAATAAAGTCCAAATTATCAATCTTTTCTTTTGAGCAGGTTGTTCTTTGTGTCCCATTTAAAAAATCTTCACACACACACACACACACACACACACACACACACACACACACACACACAGCTCCATAAAGACCTTATCTTCTTCTAGAAGCTTTATTGTTTTAAATTTAGGTCTATGATCAACTTCTAAATTACTTTTTGTACATAAAGTTAGGGGGGTCAAACTTTGCTTACTGTTTATTTTACCGAAATGATATCCAACAATTTGAACCTAACACCATTCATGAGAAGACGACCCTTTTCCACAGGCTTGCAGTGGAGTCCTGTCATAAAACATATGTTTGATTTATGCATATACGTAAGGTCTACCTTGGGTCTCTATTCTGTTTCATTGCTACTGTACATTTGCTTTCTACTCTCCAATTTCTGCCTTTGTATCACTGTATCCTTCTCTCTACTTGAATTTATAATGGACTTTTTTTCCTTTTAGCATCCTGAGATAGAACTTAGATCATTAATGTTCAACTTTCCATTTTTACTAATGTATATATTTAAAGCTATGAATTCCCTTCTGAGAAATCTTATGGCTGTATCATACAAGTTTTGATGTTTTCTTTTTATTGTTGTTTGATTCAAAATTATATTCTAATTTCTATTTGATTTCTTTTTTGACCTATGGATTATATAGAAATGTGCTGCTTAATTTTCTAACATTCATTAAGTTTTAAGGTTACCTGTTATTTCTAATTTCATTCCATTTTACAATATATTCTGTATGACATCAATCCTTTGAAATTTGTTGAGACTTGTATTATAGCCAGGAAAATGGTCTAGTTTGGTAAATGTTCCACACGTACTTCAAAACAATATACAATCTGTGGTAGTTTGGCACAGTGTTCTATAGCTCTGCCAATTAGGTCAATTTGGTTGTATAATTTAAATCTTACATTGCCTTACTGACTTCTTGCATAAAGTCTATCTTGTTATTATTATAGCTTAATCAGCTTTCTTTTGACTAATGTTTGCATGGTGTATCTTTTACCACATTTTACTTAGGATCTTCTCTGTCCTATGTTAATATTTGAAGTGTATTTTGATAAATAGCATACAGTTAGTTTTTATATTTTTCTATTCAGCCTATGTTTTTAATAATTTAGTGCACTTACAGTTAATATAATTACTGATATATGTAGATTTGAGCCATGCATCTACTTTCAATTTGTTCCATATGTTCCATACATTCTTTATTTCTCTTCCCTTTTTGCCTTCATTTAATTATTTTTGTTTTCCACTCCTTTTATTTGGTCTCTGTTAGCTTTAAAATTATACATGCTTTTAAAATTCAGTGGTTACTCTTGAGATTGCAATATGTACCGCTGATGTACTAGTTTATCTTAAATTAGTGTTGGTATTACTTCCTGAAGGTACAAGAACCTTGCAACAGTTTAACTCCATGTACTTTTATTCTCTTCTTGTGCTATTGTCATATATTTGACTTTTACAGCTTCTATGCCCCTCAAGACTTGGGTGTCTATTCAACAATATTATTATTGTTGATTTAGACAGCCGGAACTGTTTTGTATTTACCTATAGATTTACCTTTTGCATTCCTCTCTGTTCCTTCTGCAGGTCCATGTTTCCATCTGTGACCATTTTTCTTTCATCTGAAGATGTTCTTTATTTAGTATTTCTTGTCAGCCAAACACACTGAAGAATAATTATTTCAGCTTTTATATCAAAACTAAGATGTTTCACCTTCATTTTTGAAAGGTAGTTTTGCTAGTTAGTGAATTCTAGATATCGGTTTTTTAAAATTCTGCTAGCACTTTAAAGTCTGTCAGGTAACGTTTACCTTCCACAATTTCTGTTAAAAAGTCGGCCTTCAGTTTTATTGTTGCTCTTTGGAAAATAATGCCTACTTTTTCCTCTTGCTACTTCTAAGATTATCTCTTTGTTTTTGGTTTTCAGCTATTTGACTATCATATGTTTTTTAGGTGTGGTTTCTTTATATTTCTCTCACTTGTAGCTTGCTGAGGTTTCTGAATCTAGATTGATGTATTTCAGTTTGGACAATTATCAAACATTATCTCTTCAAATATTTTTTCTGCTCTTTGTTTTATCCTATCGGGACTCCAATTATATTAAATTTGCTGGTTGTGCCCCTCATATCTCAAACTCTGTTCAGTGTTTTCTATTTTTATGCTGTTCAATTTAGATATTTCCTTTTGACCTGCCTTGATTTCTGGCTGTTAAATCCATTCAATGAATTCTTAATTTCAGATATTACACTTTTTAGTTTTAGAATATTCTTGTGGCTTCCAATTCTGTGCTGAAATTGTGGATTTCAATTTTATGTTGAAACTCTGGCTCTATTTTGTCCATTCTGTTTATGATTAACTCTATGTTCCTTAACAAATTAATCATAGTTAAAAATATTAGTCTGTTTTCTCTTGTAACTATCATCTAGTAGTCTGGTTCTATTTCCTACTTTAAAAAAATTATCAGTCATCTTTCCATGCTTCTTCATATATGTGGTAATTTTTACAGCTTTGAGGTATAAATGAAATATAATAAACTGCATATACTTAAAGTGTACAATTTTTGTTAAGTCCTCTAATTTTATTCTTCCTTTTCAAAGTTGTTTTGGCTATTTTAGGCCCTTTGCATTTCCATATGAATTTTAGAATCGGCTTATCAATTTCTACAAAAAAGTGTGCTGGCATTTTAATGAAAACTGAACTGAGTCAGTCCATAGATCAATTTGGGAAGAACTTAATAATACTGAGTCTTCTGATCTAGTAACACCCTATATCGCTCCATTTATTTAGGTCTTTAGTTTATCAGCATTTCTTTTAGTAGTTTTCAGTGTATAGGTCTTGAATATCTTCTGTCAGATTTTTCCCCAGTTATTTTATACTTTTGATGCTAATGTAAATAGTATTTTTTAAAATTTCAATTTCTAATCATTTGGTACAAGTATATAGAAATATACTTCATTTTTGCATACTGATTGTGTCTGTATGCAAAAATGTAGTATATTTCTATATACTTGCTAGTTGTAACTTCAGTGGTTCTAGTAGCTCTTTTTGCAGATTCCATCAGATTTTCCACAAAGATAACCATATTATTTGTGGATCAAAAGAATTTTACTTCTTCTGTTCCACATACACGCCTTTCAGTTTTTTTTTTTTCGGCTAAATGCACTAGCTAGAATCTGTGGTGCTACTTTTTAACAGAAATGGTGAATGTGGACAGAACTACTTGCTTCCTGATCTTAGGGGGTAAGCAGTCTTTTTTACCTTATGCTTGATATTTTGTGTAAAAGATCAATGGAGGCTTCAAATGTATAATATTTCACTAAAGAGGGGTCCCCTTTCCTTATATTAGGTTTGAGGTATGATAGGGCTCACAGTTAGTAAGGGCTGGATTGGGGTTAAGTTCCAATTTTTCTAAGACTTAGTCCACTTTTCATTCATAACTGTTCCTTGGGCCAGCTGTACACAACACCAGAACTCAGAAACTGACTAACTGAAATATTAGTTAGGTATCTAGCAGTTCCCAAGTTTCTACTCTGTCTTGTCAGCACCCTATTACTATTGAAAGTCCAGAATCGGTGAATGCTCCCAGGAAAGAAAACATCCAGCAATTGTCAGCCTACCTTGGACAGGCTCTCTTATCCCTTGGAATTCCAATTTGTCTAGTCATTATTGTTTATATAGCTTTCCAGTGTCTTTAAAAATAAAAGTTTTTATAATTTCCCTGGCTTTTTCATAGTTTGCAGTGAGAACGATAAACTACCACAACATACTACCTTCTCTATCAATAAGCACAATTCCTCCCAATACTTTCAAATTTGTATCTTTAAAAATTGGGTCTTTTAAAAACCAATGGTGGGTGAAGAGGAGTTACCCATTATTTACCAGCAGAAATTAAACATCTAACATTTATTCTAAGTATTAAAATGGAAGGATAAAATTTATGGTAACTAAGAGTAGCAGGCAATTATTTGAAAATTCAGCCCCAGAATGTTTAGAGTAGGTAGCTGTTCCTGACCTCCTGACTACACATTTTTTTAAGGCCATATCTCCATATGCCCTCTTTTAACACATATGACTGTGAAAGAATCCATAAAATCCACCAAGTTGAATACGGTAGCTTTTTTCACTCAAAAGTGGCCAGAACTAGGGACAACTTCAGAAGTAAATAGTATAAAAACAATTACGTGGGGAAGAACCTTCTTTGCTTCCTTATAGGAGACTGAAGACTATGTACTTTCCATAAAGCCTTGAAAAATTTAAAATGCTGTGTAAATTTTAAAAATGAACTAGTGGAGTAGAAAGACAAGGTCAATACTTGTCACTGAAAGAAAATTCCCAATTATCATCCTAAGAAAATAATGTGTTTGTCTAAAAATAAAATCTACACTAGCAGCTTTATTTAGTAAGATCAATTTTGGCAAAGACCATCCTTAACTTAAAAATAAATTCTTTCTTCCAAAGACAACAGGTTAAAGTTTATCAATGTTTTAACAAAAGAAAAGCAGTAGGCTGGGCATGGTGGCTCACACTGATAATCCCAGCATTCTTTGAGGACAAGACATGAGAATTGCTTGAGGCCAGGAATTTGAGACCATCTTGGGCAACAGAGAGACCTTGTCTCTACCAAAAAAAAAAAAAAAAAAAAAAAAAAATCAGCTACTCATAGCTACTTAAGAGGCTGAGGCAGGAGGATCACTTTGAGCCCATGTGTTCAAGGTTCAAGGTTATAGTGAGCTATGATCCTACCACTGCACTCCAGCCTGGGCAGAAGAGTAACACTCTGTCTCTAAAAAAAACCCCAACAAAAATAGAAAAGAAACAACTAGTTTTTCTAATGATTAAGATGCAAAGAATTAGGATACTTACTGATATACTTAGAGTTTCATTCTTGTGGTCAAAATTCATTTTTCCACAATAGGCCCGCTGAGATAGTAAGTTGTCAAAGTACAATTTGCATCGTAAAGTCAAACACCTTGAAATTTAAAAATTAGGCACATTAAAAAGAGGACAAATGTTTTTTTAAAAAGTATATTCAGCATGATCTAAGCATGTTAGAAACAAGATGGAAATATGCTAAAATGTAAACATTGGTTACTCATTTAATAGTTGGGTTTTAGGTAATATTTTTCCCTTGTATCTTTATATTCATTTATGCCCATACATTTTCACCAGTTCATTTGCTTTTATAATTAAAAAAATTAATGAAACAAAGTGTCATCTCACATTTAATATAACCCATTATACCACAGTCAGTGCTTAGGAATGTATCAGTCATTCAACTAATTAATAATATAAGGCATTACATTATATAAAGATATCTTGTCCTTAAGAGGATTAACTCTAGTGGTGATAAGATAAATGGACAAACTATCTATTTGCCTCCTCCCAACTTCACAGTAGCAAAAAAGCTAACGGCACTCTCTTAAACATTGTGTACCTCTAATGCCTTATACATTGCTTGCCACAATACAAACTCTATCATTCCTTCTCTATATATCAGATGGTATTTTACTGTAAGGAAAAACTTTCCATTCTTCCTCAATTCTTTATTTCCTTATCTAACTTTCTACTGTTAGGGAGTCTTATTCACTGGCTTCATTTTTACATAATTCACACCATCTATTACTATCTTATTATGATCCTCAAACTGTCCTAGATTTTTCTAATGGGCACCCCTTCAATCTGGATTGTCTGTCCTTTAACATGCCTCCCCATTTCTTGTTTTGAGCCCTTCCTTCCTTTCTGGCATCGCATGAGGCTCATCTGTACCTTCCCTGCTCAGCTCTAGAATCTGCCATTTTTCCATGGAGCCCTGGTACCTTTTAGTGGGGAATGGTAATTAGAAAGTAAGATCTGCAAGGTTTAAGTCACTGGCCATGGTTTCCTAACATCTTTGCTCCCTAATAAGTCTACGGCTCATTTCTCTGGTACTCTCTTCCCTCCTATTTCCCTCCCTAAACTGCATTAAATTCCCACACTAGAAATCACTGATAGCCTGAGTTTCCTTTTGCTTTCACAGCAATCATTGCTAGCTAGTTTTCAGAGTTTTCTGTTAACGTTTCTTTCAATACAGATATGTATTCATTCACTGCTAAAAGAAACTGTTGTCATAAAACGGCAAAGTTCTCCAGAGTAAAGACATAAACAATTTAAAAAATTAGATCGCTTTAACTCTCCTCCTAAGATTGAGTAAACAATATGAAATAGTCAGTGGTGAAGAATCATATGAAGGTAATACAGACATACTTCAGAAATACTGCAGGTTCAGTTCCAGACCACCACAAAAAAGTGAATATTGCAATAAAGGGAGTTACACACATTTTTTGGTTTCCCACTGCATACAAAAGTTTTGTTTATACTATACTGTAGTCTATTTAAAGTGTGCAATAGCATGTCTAAAAACTATATATACATACCTTAATTTAAAAATACTTTATTGCTAAAAAGTGCTAACAATCATCTCAATCTTCAGTAAGTCATAATCTTTTTTGCTGGTGGGGGATCTTGCCTTGATGTTGATAGCTGTTGACTGATCAGGGTGTTGGCTGTTGAAGGGGTATCCGTGGCAGTTTCTTAAAATAAGACAACAATAAAGTTTGCCATATAGAGTAACTCTTTCTTTCATGAAAGACTTCTCTGCAGCATGTGATGCTGTTTGATAACACTTTACTCAGAGAATTTCTTCCAAAGTTGGAGTCAACCCTTTCAAACTCTGCCCTGCTTTATCATTTTATGTGATATTCTAAATGCTTCGTTGTCATTTCAACAATGCTCCAGGATCTTCACCAGTAGATTCCATTTCAAGAAACTGTTTTCTTTGCTCTTCCATAAGAAGTAACTCCTCATTTGTTAGTTGTATCATGAGATTAGATTGCAGCAAGCAGTCACATCTTCAGGCTCCACATCTCATTCTAGTTCTCTTGCTACTTCCACCATATCTGCAGTTACTTCCTCCACTGAATCCCTCAAAGACATCCATGAAAGTTGGAATAACTTCTTCCAAACTCTTGTTAATGTTGATATTTTGACTTCCTCCCACGAATCATGAATGTTCTTAATGGTATCTAGAATGATGAGTCCTTTCCAGAAGGTTTTCAATTTATTTTGTCCAGATCTATTAGAGGAATCACTATCTACGGCAGCTATGGTCTTAAAAATGTATTTCTTGAGTAAAAGACTTGAAAATTAAAATTACTCCTTGATCTATGGGTTACAGAATGGATGTTTGTTAGTAGGCATGAAAACAACATTAATCTTCCTGTATATCTTATCAGCTCTTGGGTGACCAGGTGCATTGTCCATGAGCAGTAACATTTTGAAAAAAATATTTTTTTCTGAGATGTAGGACTCACTAGTGGGCTTCAAATATTCAGTAAGCCATGATGCTGTAAACAGATGTGCTCTCATCAAGCTTTGTTTTTCCATTTGTAGAGCACAGGCAAAGTAGATGTGGCACAATTCTTAAGGGTCCTGATTTTCAGAATGGTAAATAAACATGTTCTTAAACTTAAAGTCACTAGCTGGATTTGCCTCTAACAAGAGATTTTGGCCTGTCCTGTGAAGCCAGGCATTGACTTCTCCTTTCTAGCTATGAAAGTCCTAGATGGTATCTTCTTCTAATATAAGGCTGTTTTGTCTGTCTTGAAGATCCGTTGTTTGGTGTAGCCACTTTCATCAGTTATCTTAGTCAGATTTTCTGGATAACATGTAGCTTCTACATCAGTGCTTGCTATTTCACCCTGCACTTTTATCTTAAAAAGAACGCCTTTCCTTCAACCTCATGAACAAACCTCTGCTGGTGTCATACTTTTCTTCTGCAGCTTCCTCATCTTTCTCAGCCTTCATCAAACTGGAGAGTTAGGGAATTGCTCTGGATTAGGTCTTGACTTAAGGGAATGTTGTAGCTGCTCTGATCTTCTATCCAGACTATTAAAACTTTCTTCACATCAACAATAAGGCTGTTTGATTTTCTTATCATTAGTGTGTTCACTGGAACAGCACTTTTAATTTCCTTCAAGAGCTTTTCCTTTGCATTTACAACTTGGCCAATTGGCACAAGAGGCCTAGCTTTGGGCTTACCTTGGCTTTTGACATACCTTCCTCAGTAAGCTTAATCATTTCTAGCTTTTGATTTAAAGTGACAGAAATGCTACTCTTCCTTTTACTTGGACACTCAGAGGTCACTGTAAGGCTATTGATTAGCTTAATTTCAATACTGTTGTGTCTCAGGAAATAGAGAGGTCCAAGAGGACAGACAGAGATGAGGGAATGAATGGCCAGTCAATGGAGCAGGAAGAACACACACAACACTTATTAAGTTTGCTGTATTATACGTGCACAGTTTATGGCACCGAAAAACAATTTCAATAGTAACAAAGATCACTGATGACAGATCACTACAACAGATTAATAATAGTGGAAAAGTCTGAAATATTGCAAAAATTAAAATATGACACAGAGACATAAAATGATCACATGCTGTTGGATAAACGGTACTGACAGACATGCTTGAAGCGGGCTTGCCATAAACCTTCAATTTGTAAAAAATGTAATATTTGTGAAGTCCAATAAAATGAACTGTAGTAAAATAAGGTATGCCTGTAAACTGTTAAGATCAGTATCTTATAAAAAAAAAACTTTTAAATACAAATTTCTGAGTAATGATATAAAAATAAATCCTACTGCATCTGGAACAGATTCATGTAGTAATAGAGATTAGGTTTATTCTTCTGCCTGAAACGACAAAACTAGACAAAATATATGAAACAAGCATTTTCAGACTCTGGCTATCTTCAGGCTCTACATCTAATTCTAGTTCTCTTGCTATTTCCGCGATATCTGCAGTTACTTCCTCCACTGAATCCCTCAAAGACATCCATGAGGGTTGGAATTAACTTCTTCCAAACTCTGGGGGTTTTCAGACTCTGGCTATCAGACAGTGACTTATCAGATCATTTGACTAGTCAAATGATCTCTGAAAAACAGGAAACAAACAAATTGAACCCTACCAATGCCCCACATTGCTACTCATTGAAAGAGTACAAAAGAGTAGAAACCTAAGTAGAGCTGTTGTTTCCCTTTGAGGAGATGGAGCTGGGAGTCTGGGGAGGCCAAAGACACTCCAGAGGACCTACAAAGGGTTCTGTTCCAGTCTTGAGCAGAGTACTGGTCAGTGCTTATGTGTGAGGACACCATTTGAGGCTGGGAAAAGAAATATCCAAAGGAAATAGAAGTAATTCTCACAGCTCACAGACAACCACAAATAGTTCATGTTCACACTGGCTAGAGTGAAAACCTTGTGATTCACAAGATATTGGTAGAGTACTCAGAATAGCACTGCCTCAGAGGTAGGAAAAAAATTAGCCTGCAATCAACGGCTGCTCTAGTCTCATCTAACAAGGCTTAAAAGTAGCCTCAAAAGAGTAAAAATGAGTACTATTTAATTGTTTCTAAAACTGAAACAGCAACTTCAAAATCTACAGTTGAGGAATATGGTCAATGTACTAGAGCTAGGCACATTAAAAAAAATTTGTATAGTCTTAAGATTGAAGAGTTTTGGATATAAAAAGAGTTTAAAAAAGCATATTACTGAAGGAATCTGCCTGGAGAAAAACAGAGGCAAATGAAAGGACTAGGCTGTCTTGGATTCATGTATATTAAAGGGCCATCCCTCCCTATCAATTATCCTCTGGTTTATTTCTTTCACTTCTGATCAGTTGGAGTCAATCTATCCCTGTGAGTCTGAACATCTCTGGATATGTTAGTAATATCCAGTTTCCCTAACTCTTTATTCATTTATCCAATCAATATGTAGCAAGTGCTACTATATATAAGGTATGGTTATAGGCACTGGAGATACAGCAGTAAACAAAACAAGAGTTTCTGCATTCATGGAGCTATGTCATTCTAGTAGATTATGGTAAGCCAAATGAGATACTACCTTTACAGTTCCTACCAAATGCTTGTATCCATCAAAAACATGCAATGGCCAAGAGTAAAATAAGCTGTCTTATATGAGCACAGTTTGTGGCACATGAAAACAATTTCAGTAGTAACAAAGATCACTGATGACAGATCACTATAGAGATTAATAACGAAAAAGTCTGAAATATTGTAAAAATTAAACAAAATATGACACAGAGATATAAAGTGACCACTAGAACTAATGAGTTCTCTTTCAAAGGACCTATTTAAGCAATGAACAGTTATCTGTGAGTGACCTCATAAAGAGTATCTAACAGACTGGAAAAGTGGGATAAGCTCACTATAAAGATCCCTTCAGATTAGGAATTCTCTGATTAAATTATAGAATCTGAAGTACTGAATAACAAAGCAAGCATTAATAGCCTTTGCTATAACAGAATTATACAAATAATGTGAAAACAAAAATGTATAATATATAGTAATATTTTTCAACGTACTTACCTTCTAAATTGTTGATACGTTTTGAATCTGTGGGTCATGATTTCTCCCAGTAATTTAATAAACTTTTTTAAAGTCCTTACTTTATTATCCAGATCAAGATAGGTCTCTCTTGCTTCTTGGTACTGCCTATTATAAAAACAAAATATTAAGTAAAAATATGCCACACATAAAAAAACATAGTAAGAGTAAAATCTCAAACAGATTTAACTGGGAATAACAGGGAGGGACAGAGAGTACTAAGGGGGCCTAGCAGCAGTCAATTTCATACATTTCCAGTCAAATTATAGTCCCAGAATGAAAGGGTGGTACAGAATGAAGAGTGCTACCTGGACACAGAAGGAACAAAGTCCAAGCCCTAGAGAAGGCAGAGACAGTATATCAGCAAGTGCCCAGGTGGGGCCGAGAGGTGGCAGATCTTAGAGAATGCTAGCAAAAACATACCTTCTAAAAAGGAAGGGATCACACTGGAAGAAAGGTTTCCTTTAGAGACAGATGCCAATAAAAGAAAAAAGAACTCAAGCCAGCATTAGAAACCGCCCTCCCCTATTGTAAACAAGGTAAGATCAAAGAGGCAGAGATGGCATGGGTACTCAGAGTGACAGTGCAAAAGGCAACAGCCTATGACTGTGGCAAGCCTATAACTCAATTAGTATGAAAGGCAACCCTGGCTGAGGCTCCTACAGCTACCCTTTCCATTCTCCTTCAAATAACTGGCCCAGGAAAATTCAACTAATTAAAAAACAAGTAACAAAAACGCACTGGCCCAACATCCAAAGATATTTATGGGAAAAAGATGAAAAAGAACAGCAAAACTCTCCTATTGACAAAGAAAACATATCAGAACAGTGTTGCCACAAAACAGATGAAAACTATAACTGAACACCATGAATTAAAAAAACAAGAGGCCAGGTGTAGTGGCTCATGCCTATAACCCCAGCACTTTGGAAGGCCAAGGTGGGAGGATCGTTTGAGTCCAGGAATTAGAGACCAGCTTGTACAATATAGCAAGACTCTGTCCCTACAAATAATAAAATAAAAATTAGCCAGGAGTGACGGCACGTGCCTGTGGTCCCAGCTATTCAGGAGGGTGAGGCACAGGATCACTTGAATCCAGAAGTTCAAGGCTGCAGTGAGCTATGATTGCACCACTGCACTCCAGCCTCAGTGACAGAGCAAGAGCCTGTCTTAAAAAATAAAAACAAACAAACAAAAACATTAGACAAGTGCTACCAGGAAGGAATACCTCAAAGCAGACATAAAAGAACCAAAGGAATAGATAAACAATACAAGGTAATAATCAGACAAGAGGAGTAGGTAAAGCAAGAGAACCCATGGTCAGGAAGGCAGGAGGGCTAGAATTTCCCCCCAAAAAGAATACACACAGATATGAAGACAAAATGAGAATATGCAGAGGAGAAAACAGAAACATGGAAAACACATCGATGGAAATAAAGAACATAAATGAGAAAATCAAGAAAAACAGAAAAATCAGACAAAATGGTTAGACAGAATAACTAGAGAAGATATAGAGAGCCAATATAACTGAAGACCTTGAAAAAAAAGCAAAACAATGAAACAACATATTTTAAAATAAAACTCAACAAAATTTTTAAGAACCAAAAGACTTAAACCTACACATTGAGAAAGCACAATGTTTAACAATCAAAGAATCACTGAATCTAACATTCTGGACAAGTTACAGGACATACTAGACAAGCACCATCATAAACAAGATGCTCAGGAGAAAAAGCATGAGCCAAGGGTTTTCTATTAGGCCAAACTATCCTTCAAACATAAAAGCTAAAGACAAATTCTTATCAACCTGCAAAACACAGAAAATATTCATACATGCCATTCTCAAGCAAAAGAGAACAAACAACTTTTCAAATGGCTGTGTGGTCATGTGGAAAAAAAACAAAATCATTCCTTACACCATTCATGAAAATAAACTCTAAATAAATCACAAATATCACATTTAAAAATGCACATGCAGAAGTACTAAAAAAGCATAGGTAATTAGAACAGGTAGAAAAAGTAATAAAAAAGAAAAAAATCATAGGTGAATACCTTTATAACCTAGATGGAGAGAAAAGCATTTTAACTATGACCCAAAATCCAGATGTAATCAAAGACTGACAAATTGAACTAAACAATCTTTTCATGGCAAAAAAAAATATATACAAATTCAAAAAAGAAATGATTAACAGAAAAATTTGCAATATTTGGCTAATATTTCTAACACATATATGTTAAAAACAAACTTTGAGGGAAAAACACTATAGAAAAATAATTTTAAAATAGAAGGTAATTCACAAGGTATAAAAATGATTCTTAAATATATGAAAAAATGTTGAGTTTTATTCATAATGATGGAATGTAATTCAAATTACATTAATATGCCATTTCTAAGCCATCAGACAGGCACGAATTAAAAAGCTTAACTATACACTACATATTTTGTTGGCAAAGTTGGGGAAAAAGATCCTGTCTCATACAGGTTGAGCATTCCTAATCCAAAAATCTGAAATTTGGCCAGGTACGGTATCTCATGCCTGTAATCCCAGCACTTTGGGAAGCAAAGGTGGGAGAATAATGTGAGGTGAAGAGTTCGAGACCACCCTGGCCAACATGGTGAAACCCTAACCCTGTCTCTACTAAAAATACAAAAATCAGCTGGGCGTGGTGGCAGGCCCTGGTAATCCCAGCTTCTCAAGAGGCTGAGGCAAGAGAATCGCTTGAACCCAGGAGGCTGAGTTCCAGTGAGACAAGATCGTGCTGCAGCATTCCAGCATGGGCAACAGAGTGAGACTCTGTCTCAAAAAACAAACCAAAAATCTGAAATTCAAAATGCTTCAAAATCTGAAACATTTTGAGCACTGATATGACACCACAAGTGAAAAATTCCACACCTGACTTCATGGGACAGGTTGCAGTCAAAATGCAGGCACACATTGCAGTTTATTTATTTAGTGTCCACAAGGGAAGAGAACTTCCTAGCCCCCTTCAGCTGTGATATATCTTTTCTGTAGAAGTATGACACACATAAACACTAGATATGTATGCCACATTTTTTACTAAGTACTTATGTATGAATAAGTGTAAGAAAATGACTGCTTATAGGAAGCATATAAACTCAGAGTCAGGAATGAAGGTGATGCCACACAACCACAGACTGTTTACATGGACGGCTAAGATAGTAACACCTTCACTTTCTGATGATTTAATATATACAAACTTTGTTCCATGCCAATATTTTGGAATATTGACATATAGATGAGATATCTTGGAGATGGGACCCAAATCTAAACACAAAAAATGCATTTATGTTTTATATATACTCTATACACATAGCCTGAGGATAATTTTCTGTAATTTTTAAATAATTGTGTGCTTAATTTTCTAACATTCATTAAGTTTTAAGGTTACCTGTTATTTCTAATTTCATTCCATTTTACAATATATTCTGTATGATATCAATCCTTTGAAATTTCTTGAGACTTTTATTATAGCCAGGAACATGGTCCAGTTTGGTAAATGTTCCACACGTACTTCAAAACAATATACAGTCTGTGGTAGTTTGGCACAGTGTTCTACAGCTCTGCCAGTTAGGTCAATTTGGTTGTGCAATTTAAATCTTATATTGCCTTAATGACTTTTCATCTGATTGTTCTATCCATTACTGAGAAAGTTTATTACATTTTCCAACTCTAATTGTCGATTCTTCTACTTTGCCTTTGAGTTCTCCCAATTTTTATGTATTTTGAAGCTATGTTATTAGGTACGTACAAATTTAAATATTTTTAAAAATAACTTTTATAACAATGAAATGGCCCTTTTGGCCTCTAGTAATATTTCTTGCATAAAGTCTATCTTGTTATTATAGCTTAATCAGCTTTCTTTTGACTAATGTTTGCATGGTGTATCTTTTATCATATTTTACTTAGGATCTTCTTTGTCCTTATGTTAATATTTAAAGTTTATTTTGATAAACAGCATACAGTTAGTTCTTATATTTTTCTATTCAGCCTGAAAATGTTTGCATGTGCAAGATAATTCATTGCAGCATTATCTGTAACTGCAAAATACTGGAAATAACCAAAATGCACACACACAAAATGACTGAATAAACTATGGTACAGATCAATGTGTGGGTGCAGATTCACAAAAGAGAGTACAATTAAGCTGTGAAAAGAATGAGGAATATCTCAATGAACTGATATACAGTGAGTTCCAGGTACACTGGTGAATGATAAAAGCAAGGCAGTTGATTATCTTTTGTGAAAGAAAGTAGAGGAACCATGGAAAAACGAAAACACATATGAACCAGCTTACTTCCACAAACAAACAAAAAACATGAAAGGTAGAAAATAAAAAAGAACTGTTGCCTATAGAGAGTGGGCTGGGGGAAATAGGGTGGAAGGGATGAGAGAGGGAGAATACTCCCCTGAATATACTTTTGTTTATGGCTTTGACTTGTGAAAACATGTTAATTTCTACATATACCCCCAAAGAGAAATTAAATAAACAAGGATGAGAGAAATCTAAAATTGAATACAAACAAAAACATTTCTAAATCATGTCAATTAATAACAACAATAAAGAATGACAAACCTAATGCAAATAACTTTAGATAAATTTACTAAATAGTAGAGAAAAAATTGCAAACATATCTTGAATGCTTTTCTATAATTTTCTTTTGGTAGATATTTATTGTGAAATTGAGTTAATATTAATGTTGTTGACAGCCAGAGTTCCTCCTGAGAAGAAAAAAGACAGAAACGAGGAATAGGTTGAGGTTAAAAAGCCCTTTGTGGGATTGGAGACTCTAATACAAACTCACGTTTTTAGTTCTGTTAACTGAAAGGTGTTGGAAGAAATGCTACCCCAGCAACAATCAGCACCTTTAAAATCCAAATTTTGTTTTTAGGTATCATTCCTTACAAAAAGGAACCAGGGCTCTTTGGAGAAGTGACTGACTCCAAGGCTGGATCAGGTATAGAATGGGCTCAAAACATTTTGCTATATCACAAAGTTTAAAAATGCTACTACAAAAAAAAATAAAGAAAGAAAGCATGCTAAGAAAATGCAGGAACCAGCTTGAAGAGACTCCATTTGACCAAAGAAGGAACAATTTAAATCTTAAAACAGGCCACACAGTAGCTCATGACTGTAATCCCAGCACTTTGGGAGGCTGGGGTGGGAGGATCACTTGAGCCTGGGAGGCAGAGGTTGCAGTCAGCCAAGATCCTGCCATTACACTCCAACCTGGGCAAAAGAGAGAGATCCTGTCTCAAAAAAGGAAAATCTTAAAATAAGCATGGACTGTAACTGACTATAGTCCATTGAGTAAAATAGAAATCTGTAAAATGAAATTAACAAGGAAACTGAATGCAAATGAAAACATTTCCAAATCAAGTCAATTAATAACTCTAACAGTTAAGAAAGAAGGAAAAACCTAATCCAAATAACTTTAGAACACAGTAAATTTACTAAATACTAGAAAAAAAATTGTAAACACATCTTGCAGAGGTATTTGGCAATAATTGCAAAGTCCATATTGCAAAGGCAAGTAAATAAATTAATAAATAAATTGAAGATAAGGTAGGCTCTTCCTTACAAATGACTGATAAATATGACAGATGCAACACAATTGAAAAATCCTCATTTGGCAGGCAGTATAGTAAAGATTAGCTCAGGTAAGAATCATTAGCAGATGATAAATTGAGGGGTAAAAATATGATGAAAAGCAGGATACTGGCAGGGTTGCAAAGTGTCTGCCTGCAGAATGTTTACTAGTTGCAAGTAAAAAAAATTGTAAAGCATGTAACGGAAAAACCAATTAACACCTTGTACTGGGTAGTCAAAATTAACATCATCAGTGAAAGAGAGAGAGAGAGAGAGAGATTACATGCCTCTGGATGTGATACCCAGAGAAAGACACATCATCATTTCTGTGGCATCCTGGCCAAGAACACATATGAACCTAATTATGAGAAAAAATATCATATAAAACCAAAACAAAGAGCATTCTATAAAACAGCATGACAAATGAAATACACAACTCTCGACTGCATCTGATATCGTAGGAAAGACATGGAGAACTGTCAACATTGGAATTGAACTACAGGTATCAATGTTAAATTTCCTGCACTTTATAACAGTATTGTGGCTACGTAAGATAATACTCTTATTCTTAGGGAATATGTTGAAGTACTAAGAGGTAAAAGGTCATGATATATGAAACCTACTCTTGAATGGTACAGAAAAAAAGTTTAAAGAAATGTGAGTATATATATATGTGTGCATGTATACATGCTAAATATATATGGCCTATCAATAATGTTTGAAGTTTTATGATTTTTTTATAGAGCTGTCCCTCAGTATCTGCGAAGGACCTGGTTCCAAGGCCCCCTGGGCAGATACCAAAAGCCATGGATCCCTTTTATAAATGTCATTGTATTTGCATATAACCTATATACACCCTCCTGTATACTTTAAATCACTTCTAGAGATTACTTACAATACCTAAGACAATGTAAATGCTATGTAAATAGTTGTTGTATTATATTGCTTTTTAAATTCATATTTTTTACTGTTGTATTCTTTTGCTGTTGTTTTGAGTTTCTTCCCCCAGTCTTTTCAATCTGTGGTTGGTTGAATCTGTGGCTATGGAACCAGTGGATACAAAGAGCCAACTGTATTTATAATAATGGATGCATGTTTATAGCAACTGAACCTAGGCAGTTTCTCTATTCAATACACTATTAATTCCAAAAGGGAAAATCCACTAGGATTAAAACTTTGTTCAAGCTCTAGTTGCTTCTTATTACTGCAATTATTTTATTTTATAACTAATAGAAAGAGAAATGTAATATGTGAGTGATTAGCAGAAAATAGACTTAAAATTGATTTTGCACAGAAAAATAAATAGCTTTTGCTCAGGTTACTAAATTCACTGAATAAATTAACAACGAAAATCAGAAAGAACATCATAAAGCCACAATAACTAAAACAGGATGGTTTTTTAACAACTGCCTGTGGCTGGGCGTGGTGGCTCATGCCTGTAATCCCAGCACTTTGGTAGGCTGAGGTAGGCAGTCACTTGAGGTCAGGAGTATGAGACCCCTGTGGTCAACACGGCAAAACTCCGTCTCTGCTAAAATTACAAAAATTTAGCTGCACGTGGTGGTATGCACCTGTAATCCCAGCTACTCAGCAGGCTGAGGTAGGATAATCGCCTGAACCCGGGAGGCGGAGGTGGCAGTGAGACAACATTGCACCACTGCACCGCAGCCTGGGTGATGGAGCAAGACTCCATTTCAAAAAAAACAAAACAAAAACCCAAAAAATTACCTGCAAATATATAAGTATCACAAAATTAATTTAATTTTAAAAATGTAATATACTGAATAGAGAAAAACGTACATGAAAAGTTCATAGAAAAACAAATATAAATAAAAGATGTTCAACTTCACTCAATATAAGAGAAAGGCACATTAAAATTATAGTTAATTCTTTTTCTTAAGAAATCTATCAGCAAAAAGAATCTAAGAAGGTCATATACTGTTTAGGCTGTAGGGAAATAGGCACTCTAATACACTGCTAAGGGGAATGCAAAATGAGTACAATCCCTAGAAAGAGAAATCTGGCCATATGGAATTTATCTTATTAAAAAAAACCCAGAGTACATATAAAATAATGCAAGTTCAGTTATTGTGTTCCACTTGCAATAGCATAAGATTAGATTAAAACTCAACTATACATGAAAAGAAGATTTAAAAAAAGTGAAATTATAAAAGACAATGAGGAAATGTCTATGTACTGATATAAGATCTCCAAGATATATCACTAAATCAAAAAAGCAACTATTTATAATAGCCAAGATATGCAATCAATCTACATGTCCATTAATGAATGAAGAAAGAAAAATGTGGCATATATATATGTGTATACACACACACACACACACACACACACACACACTCCCCAGAAAACTATTCAGCTATAAAAAAGAATGAGGCTGGTGGCTCATGTCTGTAATTGCAGCACTTTGGGAGGCTGAGGCAGTTAGATCACCTGAGGTCAGGAGTTTGAGACCAGCCTGACCAATATGATGAAACCCCATCTCTACTAAAAATACAAAAATTAGTAGAGCGTGGTGGCATGCACCTGTAATCCCAGCTACTTGGGAGGCTAAGACAGGAGAATTGTTTGAATCTGGGAGGTGGAGATTGCAGCGAGCCAAGATCACACCATTACATTCCAGCCTGGGCAACAAGAGTGAAAGCCCGTCTCAAAAAAAAAAAAAAAAAAAGAAATCTTGTCATTTACAGCAACATAGATGGAAGTCATCGTATTAAGTGAAATAAGCCAGGCACAGAACAACAAATCTTGCATGTTCTCACTCATATGTGGGAGCTCAAAAAGTTGACTTCATGGAGGTCGAGTTGAATGAGGTACCAGAGGCTGCAAAGGGTGTGTGTCTCAGTGGGGTGGGAGGGATAATTAAAAGAGATTGGTTAATGGGTACAACCACACAGTTAGAATAAGTTCTGCTGTTTGATAGTTCAGTAGGGTGACATTAGTTAACAACAATATAAGGAGATTTGAAATGTTCCCAACATAAAGACATAATAAATGTTTGAGGTGATGAAGATCCTAAATATTCTGACTTGATCATTACACATTGTACGTATGTATCAAAATACCATACGTACCCCACTGGAGTATTTAATAACAAAATTACCTGGCCAATTGAAATTTTGACAAAATATGTTGACATATACCACTAAATGCTTTTCAGAAAGACATTAATGATAACAACTAATATACTATATTTCCTATATATTGTTAATGGATTATTTTATTTAATCTTCAGAACAATGCTTTAAGTATTATCATTATACCCATTTTGTGAATGGGAAAATTAAAGTTCACAGAGATTAGATAATTTGCCAAAGTCACATAAGTAGGCAGTAGAACTGCAATTTAAATTGAGATAAATAAAGAACCTATGCTCTAATAATCTAGACCATCTGTTTTTTATCAGTAATATAAAAATATCTGTTTCATTGAACCTCATTGACCTGGAATATTAGTGTTATTTTCATCCTATTGAATTTGATGTATTTGAAAAATGCCTTTCATTCTGATTTCCATTTCTTTGATTTTTTATTAAGCTGAACATTTTCACGTCTATATGAACCTTATAGGTATACAAAAGCATTTATGTTAAAATGTCATTCCATAATGAGTTTTGTAATAATTCAGAAGAAAAAAGGTTACTGTTTATTGATAATAACACACATATAAAGGACTACTTCAGCTATAACTACCTGCGGTAGTAACACTTCATTCAATTTTAAGATGTGTATATATGGTTTTCATTTTTTTGCCTTGATGATATGCATGAATAATGTAGTTAAGCAGAAAAGCTACCAGCTACTTACCTCATTATTTCCTCTCGATCTCCATGACTAGCATGTTCTGCTTGTATCTGCTGCCTTAATCGATTAATTTCTTTGTCCAGAGTTGATGCAGATTTTTCTACTTCTATACGCTCTGGGCAGATTTGTCTTGCTTGTGACATTTTCTCCTAAGAAAATAGAGTTTAAATCTTTAAAACTCTTCTTTGATATAACAATTCATTATACTACTCATGTCAAAATATGCAAAGTAAAATTCTGAACTTAGGTTTAAAAAATATAATTTAGTTATATTTAATATCAATGTTATTTATATTTAACTAAGTTTGGTATTGAAGATAAAGTCCAGAGTAATGACCTCAAGAGAAAACTGCATTGTTGCGTATAACTCTAATAAGATACAACATCTCCACAACTTCCTAGTAAAATAAATTTAATGTAGCAGTTACGGAAAGCTTGCTATCCAGGGCACCAAGGTGAGATGAAGCTTTCCACGTCCTTTAGGGTGGACTCTGAGCACCAATGGTATTGAAAACATAAACAAACAAAGACCCTCATGGGGTAAAGAATGCAAACCACTTTTACATATAGTACTTACTTATATTTACAACATTCTGTATGATGTCTTAAACAAATGAGAAAAACAAATAAGAACATGAATTACAGAGTTTAGATCATTTTCCATAAGATACAAATGCAAATTTGAAATCCATCTGTTCTGGGTAGGACAAGGTTGCCTTCAATTTATTTTCCTCTAAACAGTGGGCCACTGCTTAGTGTTGCCAACAGGCATGTCTAGTATGAGCTAAGATCCAGCCTAGCCCACATCCCAGCTATTCACTGAAGGAGTGCCTTTTACTGACACACAATGGCTACCTGCTCGCCAAGGTGGGCATCTAAGGAGCTCTGTTAGCTGAAAGACAATGCTACTTTCTAGAGCACTCAGAGGCATAATATAGGACTGTTGCAGTCTTGCTTACGTAAGTCCTCACACTTTAGGGTCCCTAAGCCTCTTCTGTTGATTCACCCAAACACCTATTAATCTATATGAAATAGAAATTCAGACAACTTGTCTGTTTTTAGAAACACGACATTAGGGAAAACACAGTTTAATGGTCACAACTAAGGGTGAAAACAAAATAACTTGGAAAAAAATGGTGAAAAACCTCTAGTTCTTTCTCTTTCACATCCAGTTCTCGTTTCTTTTTATTTAAGGTATCCAGGTGTTCTTTTTGTTTTTCTTCATAATGTCGTTTCCCTCGTTTTTGGTTATCCACTTCAGAATCAGCAAGATTTAATTCATCCTGTTTGAACAAAGCCAAAATACAAGATTACAACTCAATGAAGTGGCTAGGATTATGTTGCTTGAAGAGGCAAGTGTTAAGAGTTTATATCTATATGTGTCTGAATAGAAGTGGAGAGTTTCTCAAATTAGGAAGTCACATTAAATTCAAATTCTTATCTGAATTCCCCATATACTATGGTTTTCAATTTTATTTTAATAAACTAGGTTTTTTAGGGGGGGAATCCACATTAACCTTTAAAAACTTGAAACAATGCAAGTATCAGGTATTTACAGAGGTCACTTGGAAAAGGATACCTGGTTTCAAAAAAGGTGGGTCAGGGGAAAAAGAAAGGATGTAAAAAAATTAACACTGATTTATTTAGTCATCATATCTGGTATAACCTCAAAATTCTGAGCAAAAAATATAACTGGAAAAAAGCTACCCCAAGATCACTTTAAAAATAAACAGTAGCAGACTGTGGTAAGGTAAAGATGCATACTATAATGCACAGCAACCACTGGAAAAAAATAAAACAAGAGGTATAGCTAAAAAACTGGGAGAAAAGATAAAGGAACACTCCTAATTACTTGGTAATCTCAAAGGAAGGACATAAAGAGGGAAAACATGAACAACAACAACCGGACAATCAAAACACACATAGTAGCTATTACTTCATGATGAAATACTGAATGCTTTCTTTCTAAGAACAAGTGCCGGGTAAGGACATCTAGTTCCATGGCTTCTGTTCAACAATGTACTAAAGGTCAACAGTTATTGGAGGTCCTGGCTAGTTCAATTAAAATAAAAGAAAATAAAAAGCATAAAAATTAGAAAAAAAAGAATAATAATATATTTAAAACAGAGATGATGGTACGTAAATTCCAAAAGAACTTTAAAACTAATAAGTGAGTTTAGAAAGGTCATTGGATACAGGTCAACACAAAATTCAGTAATGTATCTATATACTAGGAATAATTGAAAAATGAGTTAAAACATTTACTATACCATGAAAAACAGCCAACATATATCCAGAATATATAAAGAACTCTTTCAACTCAAAAATAAAAGACCTATAACCTAACTATAAAAAGGGCAAAGATTTGAAGAGCTATTTCTCCAAAGATATACAAATGGCCAATAAGAATATGAAACTACAAACAGTATTAGCCATAAGAAAAATGCAAATCAAAATCACAATAAGATACTACTTCTCACTCAATAGCATGGTTAAAATTAAAAAGGCAGAAAATAACCAATGTTGATAAGGATGTGGAGAAATTGAGACATTCAAACACCATTGATGAGAACACTAAATGGCACAGTCACTTTGGAAATGTTTCAAAGTTCTTCAAAATACGATGTAAGAACATAGCTTAGCAATTCCATTCCTAGATATCTATCCAAGGCAAATGACAATACATATGTACACAAAAACTTGTACATGAATGTTTATAGCAGGAGCAGTGTCCAAATGTCCATCAACTGATGAATGCATAAATAAAATGTGATTACTAGGCAATAAAAAGGAATAAAGTTCTGACACATGCTACAACACAGATGAAACTTGAAAACATTATGCTAAATGGAAGAAGCCAGTAACAAAAGATCACATATTATATGATTCTACACATATGAAATGTCTGGAATAGGCAAATCTATAGACAGAAAGCAGATTAGTTTTTGCCAGGGGATGGGGATAGGAGAGAAATGGGAGCGACTGTTAATCAGTACAGGTTTCTTTATTAGGTAATGAAAATGTTCTAAAATTGTGGAAATGGTTGCACAACTCTGGATACATGAAAAAACCATTGAATTATACACTTTAAATGAATAAATTTTACTGAACAAATATATAATGATTAGATCTTGTTGAGTTTTTCTATATCCTTGTTAATTTTTGGTATAGTTGCTCTATCAATTATTGAGGAAGTCCCATCAGATTTTGCTTCTCATATGGTACAGCTCAAATATTTGTTGCACACATATTTAGAATTGCTATGTATTTTTGATGGACTGAGCCTTTTGTCATTACGTAATGTCCTTCCCTGTTTCTGTTTTTTTTTTTTCTGAAGTCCACTTTTAATATAGCTACTCCTGCTTTCCTTTATTATGCGGAAGATAAACCATTTTCTATCCTTTTACTTTCAACCTGCCTATATGACCATATTTGAAGTGAGCTAATTATAGATAGCATATAGTCATGTTTTAATCTACTCTGCCCATATCTGTATTTCAATTTGTTTATTTAGACAAATAAATCTAAATTTAAGTTTGTCATTTTTTTTTTTGTATTCTGTTTGTTGTTTAACTGTCTTCTCTTTCCTGCCTCGTGGGATACTTGAAATACATTAAGGATTTTACCTCAAATTATCTATAGTATATTTTACTGCATCTCTTTGTATAGCTTTTTTAGCAGCTGCCATAGATGTTATATTATATACATCAAACCTCACAGTCTACCGGCATAATTATTTTACCACTTTGAGAAATTAAGAAATCTTACTTCCCTTTTGCATCCCTTTTCTTTTACCCATTTTTAATATAACGGTCTTAAATATTTCCTCTACATACATTTAGAATCATCTTAGATATAATTTTTGCTTGTCTTCTAAACATAATTTTTAAAACTCAAGAAGAAAAATAAAGTCTATTGCATTTATTCCTATTTTTATCTCATTTTTCCTCCTTCCTGATGTTCCAAGATTCCCTCTTTTATTGTTTGTAACAAATTCTCTAAGTTTGCCTTCATCTGAGAATATCTTGATTTTTCCTTTATTGCTTGGAAATATTTTTGGTGGACACAGGGTTGACACATCATTTAGCACTTGAAAAATGTTCCACTTTCATCTGGCCTCCATGGTTTCTGATGAGAAACATGTTGTCATTCAAAAATCCTTTTCTATATAAGGTTTTCTCTTGCTATCTGTAAGACCTTTTCTTTAATTTCCAGAAGTTTCATTATAATGTGTCTTAATTGTAGATTACTTTGGGTTTATCTTGCTTTTGGTTCACTTACCTTCTTTAATCTGTAAGTTTATGCTTTTCACCAAATTTGTAAAGTGTTTAGTCATTATTTCTTTAGGTACTTTTTGAGTCATGCCCTCTTTTCCCTCACTTTCTAAGAGTCCAACACACAAATCTCAGCTATTCTGTGATAGTTTCATAGGTCCCTAAGATGCTGTTTGTTTCAATCTACTTTTTAACTTCAGTCTATTTTTTCTCTGTTGATCAGATTTATGAGGAATAATCAGGGAATATTATGAAAAACGTCATGGTCAATTTTGTCTCAAAAAGTACGTGCTAAAAATAAAGTCAATTGAATTCAGCCTGAAATGTAACTGAAATAGCTAATAAATAAGAGATGAATAGTACTTTATTTAAAGTTGGCTTTCATAGCAACTAATCCTTGAGTTATTGAAGCAAAGCTGGGACAACAGAACATGTATGCACAGAGATAGTCTAGATGTACAAGATGTCTCTGCTCCTGGTTCTGATTTTTAAATATCATAAAGAGTAAAAAAAAAAAAAGCTGTAATCTTCTAGGAGAAATGGAAATTCAGTGATTTATTCTCCTAAAGGCATGAGCAGAAGTGTTTAATAATAATCGATCTAATGATGAAAGTCTGGTTCTTACCACTCTTTATATTCAATTTTTATGCTGTTACATTTATATTTAACCAAAAATTCTTTTAGGCCAATATCCAATGAGTACATTGTGGATATAAAACTAAAACATAAAATACATATATAACAGAATATCAAAAATATATACCTTAAGCGGGTCTGCTAGCTCTGATAGCTGATTAATTTTTAATTTAATTGCATCATACTTATTTTCTGCTTCTATTTTCAGACTTCTAAGATGCTCCATATTTTCTTTTTGTTGCTCCATATGCTTCTCAACCATTTTCATTTTGCTTTTATTTTCTTGGGCTTCATCTTCCTGATAACATTTAAATAGCATATAGTGTTAATTAAAATACTTAAGTTTTCAAATAGAAGAAACATATAAATAATTCTGAGAGAAGAGAAACTACTATAGGCTATATACAAATCAGATCAAATACAAATAGAACACTAGAATATTTTTATATTCTTAATGTCTAAATTAGGAAGTAGAAGAAAACAAGTTGAAAAATCAGAAGGGATGATATTTACGAGACAATATTCTCCTTGAGATCATAATAAAAAAAACTTTCACTAGTCTTTCCATAATAAAAAAAACTTTCATTTATCTATTCATTTTCTCCAAATTATACAATACATATCTTGTGCCAGACAATACATTAGATGCTAAGTAAACAAAGGTAAGTAAGATATAATCCATATATTTAAGAAATTTAGTCGGCCAAGTGTGGTGGCTCACTCAGCACTTTGGGAGGCTGACGCAGGTGGATCACCTGAGGTCAGGAGTCCAAGACCAGCCTGGCCAACATGGTGAAAGCCCATCTTTACTAAATACAAAAAAATTAGCCGGGTGTGGTGGCACATAATGCCTGTAATCCCATCCTACTTGGGAGGCTGAGGCAGTAGAATCGCTTGAACCCGGGAGGTGAAGGTTGCAGTGAGTCAAGATTGCACCATTGCACTCCAGCCTGGGAAAAAATAGTATAACACAACATCAAAAAAAAAAAAAAAGAAAAAAGAAAAGAAAAGAAATTTAGTCTATCATTAAAAGGAATTAAAGCAGAAAAATAAAAAGTAGAAAGTAAAAAACAAGACTACTAGTACAAAATGAAGACAAATTCTAATTACAGCAAAGCTTCACCAGCACTGAGAGTTAATTCTGTTTTGTGCACTGTTGTATTCCTTAGCAGTTAATATGCTTCCTGACATGGAGCACTCCGTAAATATATATTCATTTTAACAAAACTGTGCAATTTATCTAATTCACTGTTTACTGCAACTCAGAAAAAGCTAGGTGTCACAAACAGATTACTGCAAAAAAAAAAATACAGTAAAAAATATGTGGTGAATTAAAATGAAAAATATTGATTTGGAAAAAAAAAAAGAAGACACCAACTAGAACTGACTAAAAGATGATCCGGACATCTGTGCCCACTCACATTGATACTGGTGAACTCTGAGAGTGTCTATGTGAAAAACGCTATGCTCGGCAGCAGGGTTTGATGGGCCCTTGTTTAGAAATACAATTAAGTTTTGGTCAAGTATTTTTCTGTGTGGTAGAAGACGAAATCAATTATTGTGCATGAAAGTTATATACACAAAACATCAAAAAACTATGAAGGCTATATACCAGGTAGTTTTTACCTTATTGGTAAATGGAGACAGCAATCATAAAGAGTAGTTTCAATTAAAAGAACTTTTTAAAAAAGCTGAGTTGATGCCATTAACCTAAATGGCGGCTTTATCCTTTAATATTACATTTAAATTAAATAAAAAGTATTTTACCAAAGTTGCAATATCTACAGACTGGTGTTCTTCTATGTTCTCAAGTTCCCGAATTTCAGAAATATTTTTTCTTATTTTCATCTAAAAGAAAAGTATTTGAATTTTAGTAACATAAAAATAAATTAAAACCAAAAACCTTCGGAAGAATGCATTCATCTACAAAGCTCTATAATGTTGATGATACAGAAGGATTTCATAATTAATGAAAGGGGCACATTAGTAATAAATCAACCAAAGGAGATTGCGTATAAATTCTGCCATATCACCCTTATATACTAATCCATTCCCACACACAAAAAATGTAAGTACTCCATCTTAGCATTTAAAACAATGGCACTGTTAAGTCCATCGAGAAAAATTTTTCTGAAACATCCAAAGTCTCAAGTTATGGAATGATTATTCTAATCCAATAGTTCTCAAAGTATGATCCAAGTAACCTACAGGGGTCTCTGATATCCTTTCAGATGGTCTGTGAGGTAAAAACTATTTTCATAAAAACAATTAGACATTTGTCATTTTTATCAGCACTTTCTCATGAGTGTATATAAGGTTTATAAATATATAATACGTAATATCACAACAGACTGAATGCAAAAGCTGACATAACTATTAATTAAATTTTATTAAACTGGACATTAGAGATTTACAAAAATATTCCAATCTTCTCACAAAATCTTTCTGGTTTCAAATTTTTTTGGAGTTTTTAAATAAAATATATTTCCGTTAACAGAAGTTATTATTATTTTTAAATGAACTGATATGGTTTGGCTGTGTCCCACCCAAATCTCACCTTGAATTTAAGTTCCCATAATTCCACGCGTTGTGAGAGGGACCCGTTGGGAGATAACTGAACCATGGGGACAGTTTCCCCACTACTGTTCTCCTAGTAGCGCGTAAGTCTCATGAGACCTGATGGTTTTATAATGGGTTTCCCCTTTTGCTTGGCTCTTTCTCTCATGTCTGCCGCAATATAAGATGTGCCTTTTGCCTTCTGCCATGATTGTGAGGCCTCCCCAGCCATGTGAAACTGTAAGTCCATTAAACCTCTTTTTCTTTATAAATTGCCCAGTCTTGGGTATCTTTATCAGCAGTATGAAAACAGCCTAATATATGAATTAAATGTTCTTAAATTTTGTTTTAATTTTTAAAAATGTAAACATTGATCGATATACCCATATAAATGAAAGCTCTTTGATAAGTGCAAAGGGGCTTGAGGCAGAAGTGCTCGAAGTCAATGATGGGATATTAAAATCAACTTGGTAGTGATTAAGTAGAAAAAAAAAGATTTTTTTTTTTACCTTTAGTTCTTTATAATGTAGTTGGCACCTTTTAAGAAGTTCTTCATTGCGTTTAATATCTTTTTCAAGGGCAGATAAATGTTGCTGAAGATTTAGTATCTGGGCCGTCTTATTTTCAACCTCATGCTCCAAGTCACTTGATAGAAAGGAGAGGATAAAAAATACTTTAAAATCTTTTTCTCAATATTACAAATACTTTAGACCTTTACAAAGAAAGCCCTATTTATAGTAAGTTATGTGCAAAAACCTTTTCAGTTAAAGCAGTTCTATAATCCTACCAAGTTATTAATCATGAAAATCTATTGCAGACATTTCAAAAAACATTCTAAACAGAAATCAAGTTTTACTTATTTCCTTAACAAGTAGAGTTGACTCTTGAACCATGCAGAGTTTGAAATACATGGGTCCAATTATACACAGATTTTCTTCTGCCTCTGCCACCCCTGAGACAGTAAGACCAACCACTCCTTCTCTTCAGCTTATTCAATGTGAAGACAATAAAGATGAAGACCTTATTGATGATCTACTTTTATTTAATAGTAAATATATTTTCTCTTCCTTATGATTTCTTAACATACAGCTAACTGTATTTAAGAATACAGTATATGATATACTGAATTGTATGATATACTGTATTTGTAGTATATTATATAATATATTGTACTGTATATAATAAACTGTATTGTAAGAATACAGTATATAACACACGTAACATCCAAAATATATATAATCAACTGTCTACGTTATCAGTAAGGCTTCTGGTCAACAGTAGGCTATTAATAGTTAAGATTTTGGGGAGTCAAAAGTTATACACAGACTTCGACTGCATAGGGTGTCAGTGCCCCTAACCTCTGCACTATTCAAGGGTCAAATGTACTTATGACTTCTGTGTGCCAGTATTATGCATAGTGGTAGACAGAAGTAGAAATAGAATTAAGATGTGATTCCTTATAAAAAAAATCAGGAAATAAATTATAACATTAAAATATGAACAGAACATTGTATTATATATCCATAGTATCCCAGGAGCATAAGAGTGAATCTGGAAGAAGAGATAACTGAAGCGTATTCTCTAAATTTTTCATCAGCTGGACCAACTAGGGAAGATGAAAAGAAATACACAAAGGCATAGAAGATAAAAACAGATAAAACTAATAGCTTAACACGTCCACTACTGAATAAATGCTATGAATGTGTGAGGAGTGAAGGGGAAGAAGAGGACAACAAGAAAAAGACACAGAGAATAAATAAAGTACCAGATTCCAGATTCATAAAAAAGAGTCTCCATATGGCAGAGTCAACTGGCTTCAGAAGTGATCTAGGTACGCACTAATCCAAGTATCTGTGTCCCAAAGTTGTGTGCTTGGTGGAAGAGAACCACCTTTGCAGTTAAGAACAACTTTTCCCTGGTCTGGGGAATATTCCCTGGAGCTGGCCATATTCCACTAAGATGCATATTTCTTCACATTTTAACATCTCTGAAATCTGAAACCATTTTGCAGTCCATGGTTCAATTAGCATTTATTTCCTTTTTACTGGTACATAAAATAATAGTATATATAACATTTACTGATACGTAAAATAACTGTGCTACCTTACTAGAATTTTTAAATAAAAAAAAGGCTCAATAAATGTTAGCTGAATGAATGATAAAAATGGGGAAAGGAAGAGAATGGTGCAGTTTCTGATAAAAATGGGCCAGGTGCAAAAATTTAATACGGCTCCTCAGGATTTCATATGAAATATTTATCATATATAAACCTATACTTTCATTAACAAACAGTAATTTTGCTAAAAAAACAAAAGTTGCGGCTGGGTACAGTGGCTCACGCCTATATTCTCAGCATTTTGGGAGGCTGAGGTAGGCAGATCACTTGAAGTTAAGAGTTCGAGACCAGCCTGGCCAATACGGTGCAACCTTGTCTCCACCAAAAAGTACAGAAATTAGCCAGGTGTGGTGGCATGTGCCTGTAGTCCCAGCTACTCAGGAGGCTGAGGCAGGAGAATCACTTAGGAGGCGAAGGTTGCGGTGAGCCAAAGTCGGGCCACTGCACTCCAGTCTGGTGGACAGAGTGAGATCCCGTCTCAAAAAAAAAAAAACTGTCAGGCCAGGTGCAGTGGCTCACCCCTGTAATCTTTGGGAGATGGAGGTGGGTAGATCACTTGAAGCCAGGAGTTTGAGACCAGCCTGGTCAACATGGTGAAACCCTGTCTCCACTAAAACACAAACATTAGCCAGGCATGGTGGCGCTCTCCTGTAGTTCCAGCTACTTGGGTGGCTGAGGCACAGGAATCACCTGAACACTGGAAGCAGAGGCTGCAGTGAGCCAAGATCCTGCCACTGCACTAGTCTGGAGCGAGATTCTGTCTCAAAAAGAAAAAAAAAATGTTGCCAAGTAAACAAACTTTGAAAACTACAGCCTAAATAAAAAATAAAAACCAACAAATAAGCAAGACAATATTTTTATTATACAATTTTTCTGAACATATAGAATAAATTTAAGCAATCAATATAACTTGCATGAACAAAACTAATAAATTGTACAACTTTCTTTTTACTGGATAAAACTAATTCCTACACATTTTCATACAGCGTTCCTCCTTAGTTTTTACACAGAGATCATTTGCTACCTAATGAAAAATATACTAAGCCTGAGCTGAGTATGTGAGTTGTGGGGGGTGAATACATATTCCTCGACAGCCTATCTAAAATAGTATACTTATCACTCTCTCACCCCACACTATGCTTTATTTGTTTCCACAGCACTGATCACCACCTAACCTAGTATTCATTTACAGTCTATCTTCTCCTTAATTTAAGAGAAACTTCTCCATTAGAGAAATTTTGTGTACTAATACTTCGTTTCCTTATGTCTTGTGCCTAGATTAGTGCCTGGAATATTAGATACCCATTAAATATTTGCTGTTTAAAAGAATAAATGAAAGAATAAAATTTTAAGATCATACATCAAAAAATTACATTAAAATGTTTCAGGGTTTTAACAATTCAAAAATTCACAGGGAATTTTTTTTTTTTTTATGAACCATCCTGGTACTCATTCTAAGGGCTTGCTTACATATTATGTGTACTTCTATAACTGAAAACTGCGTTGAGATAACAAACAAAAGCAAGTGGCACAACACCAAGGTGCTAGTTATTCAACTTTTCTACTGCTAATTGAAGTTTTACTAAACTTTCCAATATCCATTATAGTTATTTTCCTTTATTCTACTCTCATAATCACATAAAAATGATTAGAAGAAATCTTTCACCAAAACTCTCATTTCCCCTACACATACAAGCCATTTATAATTCTCTTAAATTCTGCTCCGTTTTCTTAGATATTTCTTTTACTTAAGTCCTAAGTTCTTCTACTTAAGATCAGAATTAAGTCATTAATTCAAGCCCAAACCATCAATTTATCAACTGAATAAGAAATCATGCGGTTGTGCAGCTTCTGGGCACTATAGCCGCCTGAAGGCCACTCACTTTTTAAGAAATCATGGGGTTGTTTTTGATAGCAAAATTTCTTTTTGCATCCTCTTGAATCTGTTATTAGTTTTCACTTAACTTCTCAATTTGTTTCTTCTAGTAGCTGCGTTTTCTTAGCATGTGTTCTAATCATGTCAATTGATCTTTCCAGAACTGTGCAATTCAAAGTACCAGTCAGGGACATAGTAAGGATCTTGAGCCAGAATGTAAACTAGGCTCCTGTATCCTTTCTGACACAAATCAGCAAAACTAAACAGTGGGCACAGTGATGTAGCTGATTCACATTCTGAGTCAAGCTCCCACCTCCTTGAGGACACGTTAACAGTGTACAGATGAGTCGGTTGAAGTAATACATTCTGTATTATTAGTCCTGAATGCTGTTGTCAAAGTGATGATGCAAGATAACTGTCAACCTAGAATTTTCTAACTAGCTAAGTGCTCTTTTAAAACCAAGCACTGAGATAGATTACTCATGTCCTCACTGAAACAATCAATAAAATAATAATATGAAAGAAACTGAACGCCAAAGGTAGCAGTGGGAATAATACAGTAAAGCTAAACTTGACTCTAACCTTATTTCAGAATCCACATCTCTGCTTAGGAACTTAGGTCTTGTGTTTTCAGATGAATAATAACGTCCTGGAAAAACTTGATCACCATCAGCAGTAAAAGCTTCTCTACAATTTTTGGGTGGCTTTTGGGACTGCATTACTGCACGAGCTACAGAATTATTCTAAAAGAACAGTGGAGAAAATGAATTTTTAAAAAAGATGTGAAAGTTTTTCTGATATATAGAATTTCAAAATGTTATTTGTCCTTATTTTAGTGTAATTCAAGCATTCTTATTAAAACCTTCAAATAATTTCATAAAGTTAAATATAAAAATTTTAAAAACTTTCAATGTTAGAAGAATTAAAATTATTTAAAGTCTTAAAACAGCTTAGTAAACTGACAAATTGATGTATATTTATTTTTAGAGTATTGCTATCCATTTAAAAGTTAAAACTATTTTAAGTGCTTTTTAATGTGAAAATATAACTTTAGACCAGTTCATACTAATTATTTTTCTAAATGACTTTTACACCCTAGAAAAGATATGAATAAATAGCAAATTCCAAAAAAACATTAATACACTGAATTACGCAGGGAAAGTCTGGAAATATTTAAGCCCTGGATAAAGTAAAAGAAGATTAGGCTAATTAGCCGGGCGCGGTAGCTCATACCTGTAATCCCAGCACTTTAGGAGGCCAAGGTGAGCAGATCACCTGAGGTGGAGAGTTTGAGACCAGCCTGACTAACATGGAGAAACCCAGTCTCTACTAAAAATACAAAATTAGCCAGGCGTGGTGGCACATGCCTATAATTCCAGCCACTCGGGAGGCTGAGGCAGGAGAATTGCTTGAACCCAGGAGGTGGAGGTTGCAGTGAGCAGAGATCATGCCATTGCACTCCAGCCTGGGCAACAAGAGCAAAACTCCAGCTCCAAAAAAAAAAAGATTAGGTTAATTAAGTCCAAATCAACCTCTCTGAGTACAGACCTTCACAACAAGCCTTCAATACTTTTTTTTTGGAGTACGCTTCTAAAATATGAGAGAGTCAAACCCACAAATAATTACAATATGAACATACACATACACACACTTGGGTTATATCTAGACCATTAGCTCTTAGTTTCTATTAATGAGAAAAAAACTCTTTAATGTCTTGTTTTGATTATAGATTTGTTTTAAATAACAAGACAAATCACTCTGTCCTTTCTCAGCAAATTTATGCCAATAGAGGAAACAAAATATGGTGATCTAATCTAACAAGCAAATAAAAAGTAGAATGATAACATCATTCTACTGTATCTGTAAAATACAATAAAAATTTGGCAGTCAATCAAGAAAGAATGAACAAAAAAATTTTATAGCACCATGCACCAAAAGAATAATACGCGTTTGTGAAATTACTTTATAAAGAATAGCCAAAAGTTATAAAGTTCCATGGAGTAGAAAACACACAAATCAACAAGTTTCTATATTATCCTACAGATTTTCCTATCAGGTAAAAGTACAATAGTGAAGCACATCAACAACTCTATGATAAAAGGGTAACAGGAATTTATATAATCATCTTCAGTTTTAAAAATTTAACAATAACATAAAATACAGCAAAGATCTGGTGGTCTTACTTTGATTAGGAGCACTGTCTCTATGCCTCTCATGTCAATTAGGCTATTTGCCACAACCGCATTATCTATTTCTAAAGCTGTCAGAACTGTTGGAAACTCTGGATGATAAGCAGCTCTAGGAGACACAAATACAGAATAAATAACTTAGCAAATTTTAATTCTAAATATACATATAAAAATTGTATCTATATTACTATTATAGAGTATACATATTTCCATTTATTTGTTAACGGACAGGTAGATTATAAATAACAAGATAATATAAAATATCTGGTAACATTTGAAACCACAGCTGTATAGGTTTCTTTTATTTATTTAGCATTTATATAATACTATGTGCCAGGCACTGTTCTAAGCATGTTACAAATATTAGCTCATTCAGTCCTCATAATAACCACAAGAGATAAACAGTATTATTCTCTCCATATTTTTTTTCAGATGAGGACACTTCAGAGAGTTGAGTATGTTCCCCAACGTCATGAAGCTAGTTTTATGACTGGGATAGGATTTAAACCAGGCAGCTCAGCTCTAGAGTCCAGATTCTTAATCAATATGCCCTGCTGCCTATTAATAATTACAATTTCCTTAAATCTCACACAATTATCATACATAAACATAAAAGTCAATTACTTAAAATTCATTATAAATAGCTAAACAAGTTTTTCGCTGATATGAGAAAAGAAAAACTGAAGCAAAGTTTATTACCAACACAGAGGAAATATGAAAGAAAAGATATTCTTATAAATTATAATTTGGGCTCCTGAAAGAGACATTCAATCTTTCAACTAAAATGTAAACATGTGAGCTATTAATAGCACTGAAGAATGAACATACTAAGAATAGGAGGCAGAGAACAATGAATGGCTGAGGAGGAGGAGATGGTGGTAGCATTCTTAGGGCTTTCTTAGTCCTAGAATTCCAAAACAAAGACAGTACCTCTGCATGCATGTTTTATGCCTACTCATCCATTAATTCAACACATACTCATTGAGTACCTACTCTGTGCCAGGTGCTGTTCCAGAGGATAAAGGGAGCAGTATACAAAACCGACTACATCCTGTTCCTCATGGAGTTTACATTTTATTGAAGGAAGACAGAGAATAAAGAAAAAGAAGGGAAAGGCAGCTTATGGTGCTTTTTTACACACAAAAAAAGACCAGAAAAAGCCTCACTAAGGTAACACTGGGCAGATACCTGAGGAAATGATATAGTCACATAAGTAACCTGAGAAGACCATTTTGGGCAGAGGGAAGAGCAATTGCGAAGACCCTAAAAGGTGAGTCAGAGAAGCAAGGAGGCAGATTGTCACAGTGAACAAATCAGGAAAGTAAGTGCTTCTAGAGACAGGACAAGAAAGATGGTGAGGACAGATCATGCAGGCCTAGAGGTCACAGTCAGGCCTAACACAGCAAAGTTTACAGTCCTTTGAACACAGGCATGACGTGACCTGACATTACACTGGCTGCTGTACTGAAACTGTGGTGCCAAGGAACCAGAAGCAGGAGATCAGCCTGTGCAGTCCTCAAGGGAAACATGATGATGGCTTGAACCAGTGTACTTACTGCACAAGTGGTCAGATCTTGGACATATTTTCAAAGTACAGCCAGTAGGATGTGGGGTAGCAGAAAGGAGTCAAGGATGACTCAGCAAGAGAAATGAGGATGGAGAAGATTACTCAAAGTGCAGGTTTTGGGGTGGAAATCAGGAGTATGGCTTTCAGAAATGTTAAATTTGAAGTGCTTATTGGGCATCTAAGTGGAAAACATATATTAAGTATATTATATTCTAGAGTTCAGAAGAAAAAAGCAACCTACAAACATGGTTTCACAGTCATCAATGTATGATCTGTAAAGCCATGAAGTCAGATGAGTTCACCTAGGGAGAAGTGCACACCAAGAAGAGTTCTGGAGCACTGGTACAGTTAGCGGTGACGAGGAAGAAGTAAAAGGTACCAAAAAAGAACACCCAGAGAATTAAGAAAATGAGAAAAGCGAGGTCCTTGGTGCCAAGTGAAAGAGTGTTTCAGGAAGAATGAAAAGATCAAGGGCAAATACTGCCAGTAAGTCAAACTAGTGAATAATAACGACTTTGAGTCAATTGAGTTAAGCAAAGTGAGGCCTGCTGATGCCTCAGAGGCATCACCCCTTCAAAATGTTTATAAGGCAGGTAAAGTTAACAGAATGTTAAACATACTCAAGACTCTTACCCTGTCAACACCCAAAGGGATTAGAATCTAATTTCTTCCACTACTCCAACAACTTGTGTTTCAGCAACCTGCTCCTGAAGCCAAAACATGGACTTTGTCATCCCTTAGACCTGCTCCATTAAACTTGAATTTTTCACTCTTACCATAACCTCCTGTCCTTCCAGGCTTATCATGCCCTTAAGCATGTTCTCTAACTTCATTAAGGTGGGTCTAAACACTTTCTTGCTAAGGTCATCAAAGAACACAATTAGCGCTCTTTATGGATTCTGTGAAACACCTTCAGAGTTTAAATGTGTGTAATGAGCGCCAATGTTCTTCCTTAGGGCCTCCCTTTTAATTTGGTCATATCACTTTCCTCACTGGTGTAATTTCTAAGCCATACTACACCTGTTTCCCTGTAGTGTCTCCCGCATGTAAGAACTTCAATGGTAGGGAATATTTATCTACGTTTCTCTAATGCCTAGAACAGATTAGACAGAAATTAAAGTGGCTCAATAAAATTTTACACATCAGTGGTAAAGATACGATTGACATTAAAAGTGTTTTATATCGTTCCAATCTTGCACGTGATTACGCAAAACCAGAAACATATTCAATTACTGATGCTTTACCTGTGTCTTACATCATATATCTCATTCCGAAACTCAGAAACTATTATCTGTGGCCGGGAGGTCCCTGGTAAATAAAACTTTTTCATGAGTGCCTGAAGGACTCTCTCATCAGCATGATTATGGCAACAATAGGCCTGCAGCAGACCTTTTAAGCAAGATTCAATAGCCAAAGCAAGTTCCGGGTCCCGAAGATGAATGCAAGCTCCTAAAAGTGAGAGAAAATTATAGAAATATTAACATCATTCACCTTTATAGTTTATAAATGACATATTTTTTATATAAAGCAGTTTAAATGACATTACAGATCCTTTAATTATAGTTTATAAATGACTTAACATATTTTTATATAAACCAGTTTAAATGATATTACAGATCTTATTTTAATTGAATGGGAAATCCTCATATGTCCATAGGATACAATTGAGAGAAAATCCACCAAATGATATGAAAAAAAATGTCCTGCTCTAATGTAAATCAACAGTAGCTTTTCTATGTTCGGTTTATACTATTCTAGCCTTTCAACAGTGTTCTGAAAATCAAGGGATTTTTAAATCCCTAAATTGGACGGGAGAAAAAAAAGCCTCATCCATTGAAACGGATCCTGGTATAAAGTACATATCATTTAAAAGAGACATTAATACAATACTTAAATGCAGTGCTTTACTAACAAAATACATTTATAAGCATCATTTTCATCTCATGATGTTCAGAATTAAAGATAACCATCCCCAAGAAAACTTGACTAAAAAAAATTTTTAAGTACCATGTAAATGTAAGAATAAAGTAACCACAGATTTTACAGTTGGAAGAGAACTTAGAAATCATGCTGTCCAACCAGAATAGAAATTGAGAAAGAAAAGTCATTTTAAAAAGGTTACCAAAATTTGGTAAGTGCTCTTCAACTATATTTGATGTTATTGGTTTTTTTTTCTGAATAATCAATTATATTAGTTCATTCACTTATTCAGAAAAACAAGAACCAGATTATTCAACTCTATAATTACTTTTCCTTTTCCAAAGTTCTCTTTCTTTTGGATATTTTATGCTTTAAAAATACAAAATGAAAGCTACAAAGCTTAATATAATTTCTTTTTAATGAAATCAGTTTATTTTGAAAACTTGACTCAATCATTCTGAAAATAAAAACTTATTCCTAAAGTTTATTATAACCTCACTAAATCATGACCAATACCTAAAGGGCCTACAGGTTTACAGGTAAAACGTCCTTGTCTGTAAGCATCATCTATGGCTTCAAGAAGAGCTGGAACATTAGGGCCAAATCTTTTGAGTTGATCAGTTTTACTATCTTTTAATTCTTTCAGTTGCCTCTGATTGTAGCTCAGCATATGCTTCAGATCTAATTCTTCTCTCCTAAAAAATAAAAGCAGAAAAACAGGATAAGTATGTGATAGTTTCACAGAAACATTTAACCTTTGCCTATAACATCTACATACCAGTGAATGACACAGCTAGCTCACCCAAAAACTAAAAGCAGAATTATTTATTTGAAAGTAATTGTGTTACCAGAGAAAAACAATCTGAAGTCCTCAAAACCTGACATAAAAAAAAGTAATGCAACAATGACGGGCTAGGAATACCAGAACTGCTCAACTCTACAAGTGTAAAAAAAGTTTTGAAAAGTGATTTTAAAAGATCCAGCTGGCTCTAGGTGCACTACCTTGAGTTAGCCCTGCTCTGCAAGGTATTTAATATAAAAATAAAATCTTTTTTAAAAGATCCCTTATTATGTAGAAGAAACAACCATATTTTCTCTCCATATAAGAACAAAACTATATGATGTAAAATAATTGAAATAAATCATTCTAAGGATGTTGCAACTTACTTAATTTTGCCATGTTCTTCTCTGTCCTTTTCTATGGCTTGCTGAAATTGTTCGATCTCTTGATTGACTGAATTTTCTTGATTTTGTAAGGCCTTTACTCTCTCTTTTAACCAAGATATTTTTTTTTGCCTTTCCAACCGTTCAGGTTCCAAAGATTGGTCAGTACTAACAGTAAATAACCCAAAGAGAAAAATGTTAGTTAAATGAACAGCCTAACATTTAAAGAACACAAACTAATGTAATAGAATTCCATTAACAACAATACAGAAAATATATTACTCCAATTCACCCTACCTTACTTTATTACAAAATGAGATAGCCATGAAAATTTCAAAGTAACTATCCTACCTTTTTTTTAGTTCTTCAATTCGTTTACAAAGCTGCTCATCATCTTTCTTCAATGCTTTATATTCGTTTAAGGAACGGTTATATAAAACCTAACAAAAAAATTAGACACGCTTTACTAAAATGAAAACACAAATATCCTATTCAAGTCCACTTTTGTCAAATCTTCAGAGGCTGAGTATGTACAGGAATATATTTTTTAAATGAAACACAAAAAGGCCATTTGAAACCATTACAGTTTTAAAAACCTCAAAGCATCACAAATTTCAACTCAGGTACAAAATCTCTACTTTAAAAAACAGAAGACCAGGTACGGTGGCTCACGCCTATAATCCCAACACTTTGAGAGGCCAAGGCCGGCAGATCACTAGGTCAGAAGATCGAGACCAACCTGGCCAACATGGTGAAACCCCGTCTCTACTAAAAATACAAAAAATTAGCTGGGTGTGATGGCATGCATCTGTAGTACCAGCTACTCAGGAGGCTGAGGCAGGAGAATCCTTTGAACCTGGGAGGTGGAGGTTGCAGTGAGCTGAGATCACATCACTGAACTCCAGCCTGGGTGACAGAGCGAGACTCCATCTCAAAAAAAAAAACCTAAAAACTAAAAAAATTTATAGAAGAGACTGGGTACAGTGACTCACACCTGTAATCCCAGCATTTTGGGAGGACAATGCAGGTAAATCGCTTCAGGCCAGGAGTTCAAGCCCAGCCTGGGCAATGTGGCAAAATCCTGTCTCTACAGGAAATACAAAAAAATTTAGCCAGTCATGGCGGCACATGTCTATAAATCCCAGCTACTCAGGAGGTCGAGATGGGAGGATAGCTTGTGCCCAGGAGGTAGCTGCAATGAACTGTGATGGTGCCACAGCACACCAGCATGGGTGACAGAGCATTTCAAAAAAATAAAATAATAAAAAATAGAAGAACAGTCTTTATATTTGCTGTGTGGCTTTCAATATTCCAGTATAGAAAATTTCTCTCACCTCAGCTTCATTGTAGGCCCTTTTCTTAGCAACAGCATCTGCCTTCAATGCCATACATTCTGGTGCACGTGCATTCGTCTCTTCGCTAATCTTTTCTAGTTTGTCTTGAATATCTTTGTACTTTTGTTCTGCTTCATTAAGTCTGACCTTTAAGAAAATAATATCATTGAAGCATATTTTATTTCTCTTCAATAGAGATAATTTTAAAAAATATCTATAGTTCATGTACCAATAATAAATTTAATTTCTCTCAAAACATTAGGCAAACAAACATAATAACATTATATAAAATACTATAATATAATTTGATCTTAACCCACAGTTAGCTATGTAACAAATATGTTATCCTCTGGAGATACAAAGACATTTTAACAAATGTCTTCAAATAACATAAAAGAGAGAGAGATAATTTATCCAGAAAAACCAAATGCAAACTGATGATAGTTTGTATACAATAATGTTAAAGTAGGGCACATTTATTTATAATTGTGGTAGCACAGAGAAACAAATCAGAGGTTGGCCAGAAAAAGCCAGGAATGCCTTCAAAGAGGAAGTAATAATTTGAGCTGATATTTTAAAAATTAATCAAAGTGTACCAGGAAATAAGTTGGGGAAGGGTGTTAGAGGCAGATGAAAGAGCATGTATACAGGTATTAATATTTTAGAAATTAAATATTGCTGGAGCTTAAATTAAAAGGATAATGGTAGGAGATGAGATGAAGGGGTAGAAGGGCCTTGCATTCTACAATAAACAGCTTACAACTTAATCTTTTAGACAATAGGAAGACAGCATAAGTCTGTCTCTTATCTCGTTAAGTCTGCATGTTAGATTACTCTGGAAGCACTAGGAACACAGGGTAGAGGGAAAAAATAAAGTAAAAGATTTCAGTAATAAGTTAATATAATATTACGGAACAAAGACAATTAGGGACCAAAATGGGATGCCGACGATAGGGATGGATTAGAAGGAAGAAATATGAGAACTATTTCGATCAGGGTCAGCAAACCTTTTCTATAAAAAGCCAGGTAAGTGCACACTTCAGGTTTTGTGGGCCACATGGTCTCTCCTATAACAAATCAACTCTGCCATTAAAACATGAAAGCATCCAAGGACAATGAGTAGAGGAATTGTTTTTTAATAAAAATGAAAGTTGGATCCAGATTTTATACAAACTAAACACAGTTCATATTTTCAGTTCTAAATTAATAAATGTTTAAAGTCTGCTTTAGACACTTTCTTCAGAAACCTTCCATTTAATAGTCATTCTACAAGTAATAATCAAGCACATACAATGTGAAAAGCTTTTTGTAAGACAGAGTGGATAAGATATAAATATAAAATAAGATAGTACTTACCCTCCAGAAATTTGCCATTTACTACATTAAAGTATGAAAACACTTAAATGGAGAAAAAGGCCTACAAAACTAAACACCACCTAGCCTTAAGATCTTCCTTTCTCATATAAAAAAGAGGTGAGTATCTATTCCTCAGACTGGATTCCATCTTAGACTGGGAAATGTTTGAGGAGGAAACCTGATGATAAGCTGAGAAGTAAGGGTGAGAAGAGAAACATACTTCATGAAAATTTAGGAATATTCTCTCAGAAATGAAAATTTAAGGTAAGAGATGGAAAGGGTTGAAATTCTATTTACTGCCTGAAGAGGGAGTAAGAAACTTAGCCCAGAAATCACTAAGTGTCCTATCTTTACCATTTCTATTATTTTTACATATTCATCTATTACCTCCGATTGATTGTCATAACCCTTAAAAGAAAAATCAATGCTTATCTTGGAGGCAGACAGGAAAAAGCAAGCTGGGAAAGATTATATTCTATACCACAGCCAAGCCTGGGGGCCAAAAAGAAATTCCCAAGCAAAGCAGAGAAAATGCTAAGACGTAAGTAAGCTACACTGACACATTGAATACATTTGTAGGGGAAGGAAAGTAAAGAAAGAAAAAACTAGGAGTTCTACTTCTGGCATTACAGCATGAGGAGCCCCACAGTGGTGGCTGCTCCACCTTGTGAGTATACTAAAACCCAGTGAATTATACACTTTAAATGGGTGAATTATATGGTATATGAATGATATCTCAATAAAGCTGTTCAAAAAAGAAAGAGTAAATATAAAGAGTAGATCTGCTGAATGGTAAAAGGGTCCACATGGAAAGCCCCAACAGAGAATGACTGCCTTTACTCAACACTCACTCATCTTCCATAACCTCTAGGCCCATGTGGAAGACTTTTGTGACTTTCTTGAATTTTAGCTAGGGTAGTTTCTACCTTCACTCTTAGATGCGAAGCTGAAATTAACCTTAACAGACCTAACAACTTATCCTACGTGTGTTCCCTTATATGAAATCCTCTGACAGGCCACTTTGGTTGTGGGCCATAAATCTCAGTTCCCTTAGCAATTTCTGGACATTGTTTTCAGTTCTGAGTTCTCATGTTTCCTGCTACTTACCTTTAATGTGAGCCTAATTTACTATTATTCTAGCACCCTTTATTTCTCAGGTCTTTTTGTGTTTCAACTCCTCAATGAACCCAAGAGTAAAAGCTTCAAGCTCTTACATGTCTTGTCAGTAACCAAGTTCCACTGACCATATGCATAGAGTTCTACAGCCCTAGCCTCAGACAGGCTTATCCTGTATAGAGTATTCTTTTCAAAAGAGTTACTATAACAGGCCTTGAAAACAAGCTTAGGTATATTTCACCTGAGCAATAAAGTAAAATATAGACAAATATACAGTCTGAAACTGCTAGTTTGGTGGGTAGTAGTCTAATGTGAGTAATTTCATATGATTAAACCTATTAAATCTGCATTTAAAAACCTGTAATTACCTGCTGTTCTTCCATTTTCCTGTCAAGTCTAGCAGCACGATCTTCTCCAATTTTGATATTATCTCTGATAGCATTCAATTGTTTTTCGATTTCATTGACCTAAAAAAGAAATCACATAGCAAATAGATAAGATTAACATTAATAACCAAATACATTCTGCAGATCACAAATAGACGTGAACAAGTAATTAAGTGATGATTACCACTGCCCAAGCCATTTCATGTTTCAAGTTCTCTAACGTAGCCTTCATTGTACTTAAACCAGCAATACTTTGAAAACGTTCCTCTTTCTCTAAGCACTGGCGCTTTAGTTCAGTAAGCCGCTTAAAAAAAGAAAACAGAAAGGACATATTTTTTATTAATGTTGAAAAAACACATTTTTGCAAATCTATTTCTTTTAAAAACAATGCCTAAACAAGTACTACAAAAAGATTTGTTTAAAAATAACTTCTACTTTTAAAAAATTATCCTTGATTCTTTGGTATACTTTTAATAAGTACAATAATTTTGTGAATTTCTGCATTATAAAAATGGCCAAATACTCTTCAGCTGAAGAGCAAAGAAATTAAAGGTTCAAGATTACACAAATATAGACAAATCCCAAAACTCACTTTCCCATTTTCCTGCTTTATTCTCTATCTGATAGACACGACGGTCTGTTCTTCCCCAAAGAGAATATAAGCATTAGAAGAAATTTATTTCTGAAAATCATAAGTTATAATTTTCTTAACTAAGTTCGCCTTAAATAATTAATTAAAAATTGCCAAGTATCAAATACTGTGATATTCAAACAATTTCTGTAGCTTACAGACTTCATATTCTGTACACCTGGGTAGACAGCCTCTCCCTTTCATTCATGCTTACCATTCAACTAGGTCCTGAACACTGTAGACTTTACTTTGTTTCCCCATCTAATGCACTCTCCCATTCTCCAAAATTATTTCAATCTATTATCATTCTCTTCAAATCTCATGCACCCTGCCACCATATTCCCTCACTCATTCCGCCTCTCCAGCTTTAGATAATTTAGAAGCCATCAACAGAAACTCCCTCAACAATCTTAACTACAAGTCTAAAGCATCCCTTCCTTTTGCAACAAAAGAGAGGTGGCCTCATATTTAATACTCATACCATCCTCTAACCTATATCTGGGACCCTACCCCTTTTGTATCTTCTCAAAGGTCTAAATGCACTGATTTTCCATCCCATCTTTTCATCTTTGTTTCCACTTCACCATGACTCGTGTTCATTGCTACTTGCTCTTCTTTCCAATTTACAAACAAAACCACCAATATCCATCTGTCGGCACCACCTCCTCCTCTAAAATTCTTCTTCCCTTTCTACCCAAGTTTCATGAAAATTATCTCTATATCCTCACATTTTCCAGTTCCACAAATCTGGCTACTGTTCTCACGGCTACTGAAACCCACCTTGCCATAGTCACCTATGATGAATATGTTGTTAAGTACAGTGAGTTTTGTCAATTCATGCAGTGTCAGACCACACAGCACATCTCATAGTCATGACTGGTTCCTTCTCAAAATCTCTGCCCTTGGCTTCTCATGGCTTCCATGAGCATTTCTCATGGTTCAGGACTGGGTGCACTTTTCCCCTATCTCAGCAACCTAAATTATTCTTGTGGCTTAGATACTAACAGCATACTAAAAACTCCCAAATTTTTATTAAGGCCAGATTTGACTTCTATATTCTTAATTCACATATCCAACTTCCCACTTCACATTTCCACTTGGGTGCTTTATAAGCAACTCAAAATTAATGTGCTCAAAGTAGAATTCAGCTTTCTCTAAAAAAAAAAAGAAAAGAAAAATTGGCTTTTCTTCCCAAGCTTCCTATCTCAATAAACTTACTTTACTACTAAAGTAATTAATTTAGAGGTCATTCACCTTTGATGCCTCTGTCTTAACTTTAATTCTCCATGTCCACTATAATATCTGCCTAGATCATTTCAAAATTCTGTCTCTTACTACCACCAATACCCTTAACTTAATCCATTATCATCTCTGTGGACAATGATAATGCATTCTTTATCGATCTTTCCACATCTGTTCTCTCCTAACAGCAGTTCATTCTCTCCTACAGCAATCTACTGAAAATATACAATTAATGAAGTTATCCATTTTCATGTCTTCTACTGCCCCTAAATTTTATAAGGTCCTCCATAATCTGGCCTCTCATCTCTCACATCTGTGTTTTACACTCTAGCCCATCTGGAATTCTTCTAGTTTTTTGAAAGCACACATGCTTTCCTGCCCCTGAGGCTTTAACCATGCTGTTTCTTAGAACATCTTTCCTTACTCTCACCACCATCCTTTGCCTCGTATTACTCATCCTTCAGTTTTCTTCTTAGACATCACTTCCTTAGTAACTCCCCTACCATGGCTGGCCCCTGACACTGCCAGTACTCTGTTAAGTACTGTTGCCTAGTCTACAGCTCTTTTAGTAGTTCTCACCATGTAAACATAGATGGTAAATAATTTACCTGCTGAGTAACTAGGTCTAGAAACTTGGTTATTTGTCACTATATGACCATGGCCAAAACACGATGCTACTAGGCACACGGAAGGAACTTACTATTGACTGAATGATTCGAGTTTCTAGCATTTACATGCTATTTCTGAAAGATTTAATTATTCAAACCCAGAGTTTATTTTGAGAATATGAGATATTTCACTGATTAAGAAAAAAGTTCTTACTGAGTACATATTATGCATCAAGAGTTCTCCTACATGACTTAGGGAAGTGCTCCTTATACTTTATAATTACAATGTCTTTCATTGTTACTGGTATACTTTGTATACCATGGAGAAAATAAGTGTTTAATTTCAAGTAGTCTGAAACAAACAAATTTATTTCAAGTCCTGATTTATTATATTAAAAATAATAAATGTAACACATACTATCTATAGTTTGAATATACGAATACTTCCCTTCCCCAATAATAACACTGATATTCCAAGAGAGTGTGCATTATTACTTTTGTGGTTTATAGTAGCTCTTCAAATACCACCACATAACCCAGGTTTGAAAGGATAATGTGAGAAATAAAAATAAATACACTCATTCTTGATTTTTGAGTTTTCATCTAATGAATCACATAACTATGGATCTAACTTAAAATATGCATTCCTCAAAAACATGAAGTAAAAAAGGTCAGTATAACATAATGAATTTGACTTCAGTCAATCATTAGTATAATCCTACCTCAAAAGGACAAGCTACAAAGTTGATGAAAACTCAACTGGTTAAATAAAACTAACAAAAGAGCAAGATATGGAATCACATAAAATTGGTGGGACTTAATGTACTGGACAAACAGCTATAATGTAAGCCTTAAAATTCTGAGGTCTCTGATTATCACACAGAAAGTTGGATCTTCAGGAATCTAAGGAAGTAGAAGAATAAAATATAACAGATTTAAAAACAAATTAGGTAAGTCATGGCTGGCATGAGTGATTTAAAGTGCAAGCAAATTTGCACAGCTGCCAAGCCTGGTAAGTAAGGATGTCACAGCTGCTACCAACCTACCAGTTGCTTAAGGAATGTTAACATTTTACTAGGGTTACAATTACTATGATTTATAGATTACGGTATAAAATTATAAATGTATACTACGTCTAATAACAGCTTGAGGCTTGTACTTATCATCCCAGCAGAAGAAATATTGCAGTTTTTAAACTACTTATAGGGAGAGCTAGTCATACCTTATTGTGGAAGCCGTAAGATATATTAGAGAAAAAATACGTAAGATATTGCCCGTTCTCTAGTTTATATTCCAATAGAGAAACTAAGACATGTACTTACTCATCATTACAAAATAAAAAAGTAACAGCTAATAAATACCCTGAATATAAACACTACATTGCATATACTTCAAAGTGCTATAAAAATATTATTAGTTTTACATAAATATACAGACACACAGTTTTACAATATCATTTACCTTAAGTACTATAGGAATTTGGCTGATCTCAAAAAGATTTACATTAACTCTTTACAAACCTCTTCTCCTTGACTTATCTGCTCCTTTGTTCTTTCTTTTGTTTCCATAATGTATGAATAATCTTCCTTCATCTGTTCAAGTTGGGTTGCTTTCATGAAGAACTATATCAACAAAAAAAAAAATGCAATTAGAAGTTTGTAAACTTCCACAGAATTGTTAGAAAGTAAAAAAAAAAATTTAGTCTCTGAAAACTTTTAGACCAATTATGTAAAAAGAGATTAAAAACATAAGCAATCATACATAAACACAAAAGAACACATATTTCAGATTCAAATTTATTGAACCTACTATGCTCACATCCACACATTCATTTGCAAAAGCTCTTTAAATCCCATGAAAGAAAACACTGCGGGCTATGCTAATAAACTCATTTTCACTAATTCTTCCATTCTTTAAGCAAAAATGGCTGAAAACACTGGCATCCTTGGTCTTAGTACATCTTAAATCTTACAATAAGAAATACCAAAACTCGCTCAAAAGGCTACACAGAATATTTAGCAGTATAGCCAAATACTTTGTTAGCTTTTGAAATTTTTAATAGTTTAAGATTTACAGGCTGGGCGCAGTGGGTCACGCCTGTAATCCCTGCACTTTGGGAGGCCAAAGTGGGCACATCACTTGAGGCCAGGATTTCAAGACCAGCCTGGCCAACCCGGCGAAACCCCATCTCTACTAAAAATACAAAAATTAGCCAGGCATGATGGCACATGCCTATAATCCCAGGTACTTGGGAGGCTGAGGCATGAAAATCACTTGAGCCTGAAAGGCAGGGGTACAGTGAGCCAAGATCGTGCCACTGCTCTCTAGCCTGAGAGACAGAGCAAACCTCTGTCTCAAAACAACAACAAAAAAGATTTATAAGTTATTATGTATGTAGGAGCAGCTATTACCCTGTATTTCCTTAAAGATTAAGAATTAAAGGCAAAAATTAAAAACAAAGGTCTAAAAAAATTATACTCCCATCTTAACAATTTCTTAATCTAGGAAATTTAATTAAATAAACGCTTTAAGAGGAAAAAAAACTCAGACTCCATCATGGGAGAAAGAATATTATTTACAATATGCCTAAAGGTAGTCTTTTTGAATGGGTTTATATTTACTTTGGTGCCACTTACTTTGTATTTGTCCCCTTCATTTTTAGACTGTAAGAACTGCTTGCTCATTTCTTGTGTTAAAACAGAAACTGGATTATCCACCTCAAACAAACAAAATGTCATTTTTGAATATTTTATTTTATGCTTTAAAGATAGGTAAAAACTGTAATATACAAGTGACCTATAGTGCCATTAGGAAGGCTAAGCAATAGCCAAAGGTTATAACGTTAGGATAAAAATATTTTTAAAAAGTTCAAAATTTATAACACAGGAAAAGTAATTTAAAAATTCATTATACCAACATACACGGTCTAGCTAAAATTCAATATTCTACCATGACATGAGGGCACAAGTACAAGAACCTTGTGAAAAAGCGTTTATATTAGAAAGTTTTTCACTTCTCACCTGCTGTATAGATTATCACCCTCAGACCACTGGTTAATCATGGGACAACGGAATGTGAAGAGTCCTAGCATGGGAAGGAGTCAGCCACGTTGGGTTCTTGTTTGAGCTCTGTCGCTAACCTCCTACATAGCCTTAGATAAGTCAGTTTCTCCAACTAAACATAGTCCAACTCAGTTATTTCTAATCAGAATCATGACAACAAGTATGGTTTATTTTTCTTATATACGTTCTTCACATTATTCCCCCATGAGGATATTGTAAAACGAATGAAAATAATGTAGTCATTTCTACCTTTTGGAAAAAAAGTCATTGCTTGAATGAAACTACCTTTGCCTAACGTGACGGTTATTATTGAATTGAAGGATGCAAAGTATTAATTCTGGGTGTGTCTGTGAGGGTGTTGCCATAGGAAACTAATATTTGAGTCAGTGGGCTGGGAAAGGCAGACCTATCCTTAATCCAGGTGGGCACCATCTATTTACCTGGCAGCGTGGCTAGAATATAAAGCAGGCAGAAAAATGTGAGAAGACTAGATTGGCCTAGCCTCCCAGCCTACATCTTTCTCCCATACTGGATGGTTCTTACTCTCAAACATTGGACTCCAAGTTCTTCAGTTTTGGGACTTGGACTGGCTTTCCTTGCTCCTCAGCTAGCAGATGGCCTATTGTGGGACACTGTGATCATGTGAGTTAATACTTAAAACTTCCCTTTACATATATTTATAATATTAATAAACATGTTTGACATTCCTCAAGGAAGTGAGAGCTTAGAGAAATAGGCTTTTTTCAATTTTCCTCATAATGAAAACTTTGTAGTAAATACAGCTGTCCAAAGAAGAAGGAAGAAGCCTTGCCCAGAGGTGATTTCCCCACTATTATCCTTTCAAGCACCTGTGCAGGAAAACCTGGTGGAGATTCTACACAGGGTAAGTACAGAGTAACTATACTAAATGTCCTTCAAGATTCTTCAGCACCTATGATTCCAGAAACTCTAACTTTTGGCTTTCCTGATTCTAATAAACTGTCCTGCATTCTAGTCTGAAATTTATTTGCTGTATCTGCTTTTCTCTAGATTTTAACAATTATTTTTCCTAAACATGTACTGTCTGATATGAAGCAAGCCTACTTGCCACATGTGGCTTTTTCTACTTACATAAAGCACAATTAAAAATTCAATTTCTTAGTCACAATTTCAAGTAGTCAAGAACCACATGTGGCTAGTGGTTACCCCACTGAATAGCATAAATACAGGACATTCCCACCATCACAGAAAGTTCTGTACTTTCTGTCTGCTCTAAACCAAACTGAAAAAGAGACCCAGACTCCTAATTGTTCTTTTTCTTATCTATAACAAGGCAGTACTGCACAATGGATAGAACAGTAGAACAAAACAGGGATGTCTGGATCCCAAATCTAGCTTCAACCAGTAACCACATCTAGACAGCCTTAAGTACAAATTTATTTTTTTTTGGCTCCCAGTTTCTCATCTACAATACAAATAGCCTGGATTAGGTGACTTCTAAAGATAATTCTACTGTAAATGTTTATAAAACTACACGTACCCTATTAGCAATTAATTCAGCCAAAGTACCATAGCAGAAAGGACTCAAGCCTTGTCCCCTACAGATGTCATCGATAGTTCCAAAATACATAAATGCTTTATTGTTTTAGAATAAATTTTAAGAATTTAGCAACTTTAGAAGCAAAACACTCATCCAGAAAAAAAGAAGAGTTTTGCAACTGAGTTTAGGTAACAATGATGCTATTTTGACTAGAACAGCAAAAAGCAAAGAAATCTGATATTCTTATTAAGATAAATTTTAGCCTAAAGCAGTACAGACTAAATGTTCTTGAATGGTCTATCAAATTAAAGGTATTACATTATGTACTGACAATCCTGTGTTGAAGTAGTAAATTCTAAACAACTTCATTGATTATAGTTACATATATCCTTCCTGTGATCAATTTACTCATAAGAGGCCATTTAAATTTTTCCTATACAAGTGAAATAACATTAAGAAATGACAAGCTGTATGAATTAATCTGAAACACAAATTTACCAATTACCTGGATGTTAAAATGATCAAGAATTGCAACCAGCTCTTCTTTCCTAGTAGAAACCACGGAGCCTAGTTAGGAGAAACATATGAAATAACCAAACTGTTTCCAGGGCATATCACAGAAAAAAAACCGTATTGTTATTTATAAAATATTATTATTAGCTTTCATTGCATCAACAAGAAAGGTTACCACTGAATATGCATAAATATGAATGAACATGGCACAAATACAGAGGAAGAAAAAGTACCTAGATGCAGTAACGATGCTTATCTTGTTCCCATAGCTAAACATTATAGTTTGCTCCTTATCTATCTCTTTTCAATAACTAAATGCTCACCTTTTCTTTTTTGTCATTTTGCACCTTTTACTAACCATTTCTTTCCACATGCTATCAAAACCCTGTTTTGATAGGAAGTCTTTAGGTGAGAACAAAATGGCACAACCTGTTTCAAATAATCCCCAATTCTGCTAATTATGCTTTTGCTGCTAAAATATCCTGGGGTTAAACAACTGTGTGTAATATATGCGTGTGTATGTATATATACACACACATATATATGTATATATACATACAAACCGCCAATCATATTACAAGGAAGACATTTCAGTCAATACCAGCAGTCAACTAATTCTTTTTAATTGATTATTTACTAATATTTTATAAGAAATGAAGTGAGAATCATAACAAACCTGCTTCACTTTTAAGTTTATAAGATCGACTTCCATCCATGCTGATGTGTTGCTGCACAATTATAGAGTTACCATACACACTGGCTTTAAAGGCATCATCTCCTCTGTTCCTCAATGTTATTGAGATATCTGCAGAGCTGAAACAATGAGGTTAAAGGCTAAGTCACATGAAGATACAGTGTAATTACAATACTAGGTTACCACAATTTTCAAATTTTTCAAAACCACCAAATAATTTGCCCAATTCATTTGAAAATTAGCTTTACATTAACAGCTGACACTGATTGTTCACTACAGCATAATGTTAAAGATACCATGCCTGAAAGAAAAATAGAGAGTAAGTGAAGCTTCATAAAAAATAATTGACTATTCTATCCATAATAGAAATAGTACATTTGTACAAAAACCATTAGGTTGTTTCAAGACATGTAGATAAGCTATACGTTTTCCTATAAAAAATCACATAATTAACATTATACTGCCTGACTACTATAACTTACATAAAGCATTATGCTTGACAGCAGGCCTTTAAAGAATGATGAAGTAAGAATTAAGGCAAAGTAGTAACATTTTCGAAGAGGCTTAGAATTAAGAAAGGCAATTTTAATTTTTCAATTACTTGGCAATAAAAAATAAAACCATTTGACATCAAGAAATATAAACTAGGCTAGGCATAGTGGCTCACACCTGTAATCTCAACACTCTGGGAGGCCAAGGTGGGTAGATCACTTGAAGTCAAGACCAAGTGGTATGAGTTTGAGACCAGGCTGGCCAACATGGCAAAACCCCATCTCTACAACAAATACAAAAATTAGCTGGGCATGGTAGCACATGCCTGTAATCCCAGTTACTCAGGAGGCTGAGGCAGGAGAATCACTTGAACCCTAGAGGCAGAGGTTGCAGTGAGCTGAGATTGCACCACTGCACTCCAGCCTGGGTGACAGAGCGAGACTGTCACTGAAGAAAAAAAAAAAAAAAAAAGGAAAAAAAACTAAAGCCAAAAATTTCTTAAAGCTTTACAGGCATTAAAATACATATTTTAAAATAGTACAATGCAGCTAAACACACATATAAAATAAGAGCATAAATCTGCCTAATTGATAGGCTCTGTTAGTTTTTAAAGTTTTAAAGATGTTTTAGGTACTTATAGCCATGCATATTTTAAGACCTATAAGGGTAAAAAAAAAAATCTTTATTTGTGTACTCCAGCTTCTGTTAAAATAAGACTTGGTAGAAAAACAAAAAAGATGCTGATGAAGAACATTAATAAATACATACTTATAATTTCCTTACACGTAAAAGCAGATAATATTTTACTTGGTTCATATGAACATCTGTCAAAATGCTCAAGTCCCTTAATATGAAAGTGTTTTAATTGGTAATTAAATGAAACCTTTAACAGAACAAACTTGTTTTTGTGAATTGGTAATCACACTCTAAAACTTTTCCCATTTGCCAGAAACATAGGAAGAAATATTCCAGATGAGTTTCATTGTGAACTACTGCTAACACAGCAGACACATTGAAGTGTTTACTCTGTTGCTCTCCCATCCTCTTCTGTTCAAGTGCCCTAGCGGAAAGGGCTTAGCAACCATATAATTCTCCATCCTATCCTTTTGGGATTGAGCTAAATATAGAAGAAATTTTTACCAACTGAGCAATCAGATTTTCTTCTTTAAAAAAATTAAACTAAGAAAATCTGGTTAAGAAAATTTAAAAAGTCCCTGTAACCCCAGCACTTTGGGAGGCTGAGGCAGGTGGATCAGGAGGTCAAGAGATCGAGACCATCCTGGCCAACATGGTGAAACCGTGTCTCTACTAAAAAAAAAATACAAAAATTAGCTGGGCGTGGTGGCATGCACCTGTAGTCCCAGCTACTTGGGAGGCTAAGACAGGAGAATTGCTTGAACCTGGGAGGCGGAGGTTGCAGTGAGCCGAGATTGTGCCACTGCACTCCAGCCTAGCACCTGGAGACAGAGTGAGACTCTGACTCAAAAAAAAAAAAAAAAAAAAATTGAAAAGTCTGCAGTTTAGTTGATATTGTATCAATGTTAATTGCATAGCTTTGATAAATGCATCTTAGGTAAGATATCTACATTAAGAAAAATTGGGTGAAGGATATATAGTTAACTGTACTATCTTTGCAACATTTCTGTAAATCTACAATTACTTCAAAATAAAAACATTTTTAAAAATTCAAATTAAGACACGATCAAGTAGAGAGATGGTGAATCCTGGGAGCTACAGAGTCATGGAGCATCTAAACCTAGAGAAACCAATTTGGGGCATTATTCTCCGGTAAGACAATAGAAAGTCTGCATAGAACAGATAATCTCTTGGGAAACCGCCTAGTCAGACTAATAAAAAGACACACATACCCAAAGATACTGGCAGTGAACCAGAGGCACAGAAAACACAAGATCACTTCCTTATACAGACACACCCACAGACTAGGACAGTAAGACTTACAAATGACAGTAATTCTTACAAATGCTTGCACATGTGAAGACACACAGTGACAAAGATTAGCAAAATAATAAGAAAATACACTTACTCCAGAGACAGTAACAGAGAAAAACACACTCATTTACCTGTACATTTCTTGTAAGGAGATACAGGAGAGGAAAGCATAGTGCACACACACACAGAAGTAAAGCCAATTAAGTTAGGATTGTCAGGAAGGTGTACAGAGGAGAGTTGCAGAAAAAAACAAAGAGAGGGAGAGGGAGACAGAGGCCCAGAGACAACACACACAGAGACAGCCAGAGATGCAATTAAAAGGAAGCCCCAGAGACAGAAGAGATTCGGTTCTTATAAGGTCTCAGTCTGATGCCTCATGAGCCCCAGCTGTTATTTTCTCTCTGCAGTTTCATAGATATATATCCCTGCATCTTTATGGTAAATATCCTTTCCTAGAGCTACCTTGAACAAATTGGTGTGTTGTTTTAAAAAAAAAAAAAAAAAAAAAAAAAAACTAAAAAAAAAACAAAATTACCTAATTAATACAGATATGGTTCAGAAAAATTACAATTAATGGAATTTTTTAAAGCTCCCCAAGTTGATTCTAATGAACAGTTAAGGTTGAGAACTGTTCATTGAAAGATGAGGGGAAGGGCGGTTGGCCTCTGATACTTAGCTAACAAATATTTTATTTCACTAGCTGGTATGATTACCTGGCATTAAGTTAGTGTATCTCATCAAAACATTTCTTAAATGAATACATATATTTGCTCTCTGAATTATCAAACCCCTCTCTTGCTTACCAAACACCTACTTTATAATCTCATTCCTAGCTACTCCTTGTATTTAAGCTATTTTCAGTACAGTGAGAACTTCGGAGGCACTGGTATCCTACTGCTACATAAATTTTCTTTTCTTTTGTTTTTTTTTTTTTTTGAGACAAAGATTCACTCTTTTTGCCCAGGCTGGAGTGCAATGGTGTGATCTCAGTTCGCCGTAACCTGGGCCTCCCAGGTTCAAGTAATTCTCCTGCCTCAGCCTCCTGAGTAGCTGGGATTACAGGCATGCACCACCATGCCTGGCTAATTTTTATAGTTTTAATAGAGACGGGGTTTCTCCATGTTGGTTAGGCTGGTCTCAAAAACCCAACCTCAGATGATTTGCCCACCTTGGCCTCCCAAAGTGCTGGGATTACATGCGTGAGCCACTGAGCCTGACCTTTTTTTTTTTTTTGAGACAGTCTCGCTCTGTTGCCCAGGCTGGAATGCAGTGGCATGATCTCGGCTCACTGCAACCTCCACTTCCCAGTTCAAACAATTCTCCTGCCTCAGCCTCACGAGTAGTTGAGATTACAGGCACCCATCACCACGTCCAGCTAATTTTTGTATTTTTTTTTTTTTTTTTGAGGCAGAGTCTCACTCCATCACCAGGCGCCAGGCTGGAGTGCAGTGACGCGACCTTGGCTCACTGCAACCTCCGCCTCCTGGGTTCAAGCAATTCTCCTGCCTCAGCCTCCCGAGTAGCTGGGACTACAGATGCGCGTCACCACGCCCAGCTAATTTTTTTATTTTTTGTATTTTTAGTAGAGATGGGGTTTCACCATGTTGGCCAGGCTGGTCTCAAACTCCTGACCTCAAGTGATCTGCCCACCGGGCCTGCTATATGAATCTAGTAAATTTAAGAAAGCAAATCTCTTCTAAAAAATAACATTTATAAAAAAGCCTCATAATTACTGCTAAAACAAACACACACACATACACACAAAAACACTTGTGCAGGAAGAGAGACAACTGAGTCAGGCACTAGGTCTGCAGGCTTCTCCTTTATACTGATATGGCCTGTGCTAATGCTCAGTTTAGGTCAACAGCCATAGAGCCCAATGCCTGTAAATACAAGAGACCCTTAATGAAAAAGAGAGACTATCTAATGAGAATTTTTTCAGAATGATAACCCAAAGGAGCAGTGCCGCAGTAAGAATTCAGCTTCTTTCTCAACTCAGAAGAATCTATCTATACAGAAGGAACTGCCAGCAGCACACACTGATGAGAACAAGGAATAAGAAAAAAGTCACATAAAAAGATGATATAACTGCTCCTTCTCTGGGTCACCAGCTCATCTGTAATAAATTCTGTATCCCTGACTAGATAAATCAGGAACACAGGAGAATGACTTTTTGTCCCTCTAAAACCCTTATGCTACAGCTGATCTCAAAAATAAGACTACTGCAAAGACCCCAAGGGTACCAGGGTTGGTATTGGGAAGGCCGAAGGAGGGAACAGTAAACTGTATAAAATCTAAAAAGCAAAGGGCATGAAACCTTGGGTCACTGAGAAAGGTTTTCATATGAAGAGATACATTGGAAGAATTTATTCAGACCCTGTGTCACTGCAAACGGTTGGTGGATAATTAGAAGGATGAGTCCCAGGAGGTTCCTCAAGGTACAGTTCTCTGGCTCCTCCTAACAGTGTTAGGCAAGCATCTCCAAGAAGAGTTGAAATATCCCAAGAAAGGAGCCCCAGAGACTAGGTGTCTGTCACAAATGGGAAGTGTAATGCTAGAGAGGGGGAAGGGAGGGATAGAGTTCTTAGAACTACCTCAAACTTGTGCTGGACCACACTAACAACCATTCTTAGGCAAAGTGAGACTCCTGCACAGATTTTAGATGTGCAATAGAGTAAGAACAGAACTAAAAACTTCAACAAGCTGATCCTGCAAAAAAGTGATGACAGAATCAGAGTCTATAAAAACAAGGGCAATTTTATAAATAACCAATGTTTTCAATGAGGGAGGGGATGAATAAGAACAATAAAGATGTGGAAAAACTCTGCTTTTAGTTACTTTTTTAGACAGAAGACTGAGCTCAGGTTAGAGATTTTAGCTGTCATTAACTGTGTTTTAAAATATATTTCCCCCAATTTTGTACTGGAAAAGAAAAAAATATGTATTAATATTTCACTCTACAGGCAGTCATGTCCATAAAAGTCGGTGATTTGTTTAAGCTAGTATTTTTTTTATTAAATAGTATTTAGGGGACGGATCTCAGAGAGAATTTTCTGCTCTGGCCTAAGTACTTCTCAAATGGAAAAAAAAAGTATTTCTTTTTAAAAAGTATTTAACAAAGACATAAAACATTTAACAGTACATAAAAAAATAATTTCTTCCTAAATACTGTATCTTAAAATTCCATGTGAAATCTAGCCAAGTAGACTAGGTGATTATTTGGACAGGTAAGAAATGGATAGTTAAGTATCATGAACTGTGGCTGGGCTGTAACTCCAGCAATTTGGGAGGCCAAGGCGGGTGGATCACTTGAGGCCAGGAGTTCAAGACCAGCTTGGACAACATGGCAAGACCCCTTCTCTACTAAAAACACACACACAAAAAAAATTAGCCAGCTGTGGTGGTACAGCTGTAGTCCCAGCTACTCAGGAGCGTGAAGCACAAGAATTGCTTGAACCCAGGAGGTGGAGGTTACAGTGAGTCAAGACTACACTACTGCACTGCAGTCTAGGCAACAGAGCAAGACTGTCTCAAAAAGGAAAAATTTTCTCATGGATTCTAATGACAAATAATAATTTTAATACTTTTTTTTTTAAGTAGAATGAACTGAAATAGAATTGGTACTATTAAAGTGTTAACTAATTTTTTGCTAAAGATGTCATTTTGGTTGGTGGTAAAAAGACTGCTGGGCTGGGGCTCAAAGAAGTGGAGACAGAAACTATGCTGGCGAATTGTTATCAGTTTTTTCCCAAGGCCACAGAGCATGGGAAATAATCTTCTGTGTATCTTTTCTTCTTTTTTTGAGTCAACTTGGCTTAAGGTTAAGATTCCTAAGGCTTCCGAGCAATACATAAGAAATCTGCAGACCTGATACACATCCCGTCCTTGTTTTATTTTTTAGTAACAAAATACAAGATAAATGGATAAAACACTGAGCAGAAAGAAAGTCTACTAAATGAGAAAAAATATATTAGTGTTAGTTATGAAAGTTTCAAAAGTTCTTGGCACTGGACATGTGAGAGAAGGAAGAATGGGAGTGGCCTCATGCTGGAAGATGTATGACAGCATTTGGGATATTTTGTTGTTATGAAAAACAAGGATTCTTTCAGAAGTGTCTGGGACAGTATGGAAAAGAATAAAGAGACAAGCCTGAAGACAGAATAGCTAGTGGGCACAAGGCAGTGAGTCCATGATGATGCAAACTGGACAATTCATACATAGCTATGTGATGGCAACCTACAGCAAAAAGAAATATAAATGTAAAACCAAAGAGAGTAGTCATATGACTATTCACCAAGGGTCCAGGATAGACCACAAACAGATCTGTCATTGTGGTCCTCAAATTAAACTCACTATCAACCCACCTGGGTAAAGGGTATACAATCAAAGTCAAAAAGTAGAATACTTATTTTGGGACTTTTTAGAGAGCTAAAGACAGAAGTTTTGTGCAGGGACACGTAGGTTGGTCACTGATTTTGCTCTTCCTACTATCATATCAATGTGGACTCACAGATGCTGGGTTTGGGTCAAGAGTCAGGCATTCGCAAGGTTTATAAACACTTGTTAAACGGATTTACACAGCCATTTCTTTCAGCAAGGAACAGAAGCAAGGATACCAGACACATGGTAGTAAGTTACACAAGCTATCTGTCTTGAGAGGATAACAGGCAACAGTGCACTATGCCAGCAACAAGGGGCAAGAAAAAGCAATGAAAAAATAGGACACCTCTGCTCTTATTCTGAGAAGGCACTTCATTTCCAGTTATGTCTATGTGAACTGGGAATCTAAAGCAACTGTTTTCTTACTAAAGAATTAAAAACAGATGGTAGAAAGCAAACACTTACGTCTGTCCATCTTTCACAAAACCTTTTAAAGAAGATCCTCTATTAGTAGCAACTGCCCTTCCACCAAGACCAACTATGAGAGCTGTGAGTACTGCACTCTTCCCACCTAAAGAAACAGATGAAGAAATCACATTCATTAAAAGAAAAAGGCTGACTCCTACCATTTAATGCAAAAAGATTTATGAATTAGTCTCACTTTAAAATAAAATGTTAAAATTAGACTATAATTTTCTTCCCATGCAAAGCAACAACTTAAAAAGAAAAAGTTATATATGTAATGAAAAATTGAGCTGCCACTATTAGCAAAAAATTAGTACATTTGAGGAATCAAATTTTTGCCACTAAGAAGAAAATGGTAAAAATTGTTGTGACACCTTTCCAACCTAAAACTTTCACTGTGCCACCTTAGCCTATCAACCTAATAAATGAATTCGTCCTTCTATTTACATGTATATTATTAATCCATATAATTTTTATGACATTCTAATGGCACAATCATAGCTCACTTAAACTCCTGGGCTCAAGCTATCCTCCTGCCTCAGCCTCCTGAGTAGCTGGGAGTAGAGGCACACATCACTATACCTGGCTAACTTTTTTTTGTAGAGACACAGTATTGCTATGTTGCCCAGGGTGGTCTCAAACCCCTGGTCTCAAGCAATCCTTCTGCCTTAGCCTCTCAAAGTGCTATGATTATAGATGTTAGCCACTGGGCCCAGCCAGAAACGATTGTTAACATCCGTCAAATGTAAGCTCCATGGGGACAGGAATGTTGTCTCTTTCATTCAATAATGTATCCCTAATATTAGCACATAATAAGTACTTGCATTATTTGTTAAATGAATGAACTTAAGTAGGAAAAAATCAGTAAAGTCACATAGATGTTTTTATGTAACATTTTGACAACTATTATTCGTAACTTGAATATTATTCATTTTCTAGCTCTTTGAAAAGTATACGTCTTTATACCCTAACGTATCTAAAATATCACAAGCTGAGGGTTAGGTGTGCGGGCTCACACCTGTAATCCCAGCATTTGGGGAGGCCGAGGCAGGAGGATCACCTGAGACCAGAGAGACCAGCCTGAGCAACAGAGTAACACCTAGTCCCTACAAAAATAAAATTAGGCAGGCAGGCTGGGTGCAGTTGCTCACGCCTACAATCCCAGCACTTCAGGAGGCCAAGGCAGGCAGAACACTTGAGGCCAGGGGTTCAAGACCAGTCTGGCCAACGTGGTAAAACCCCACTTCTACTAAAAATACAAAAAATAGCTGGTTGTGGTGGTCACATTTATAATCCCAGCTACTTGGGAGGCTAAGGCGAGAGGATTACTTGAACCCAGGAAGCAGAGATTGCAGTGAGTCAAGGCAGCACCACTGCACTCCAGCCTGGACAATAAAGCAAGACTCTGCCTCAAAAAAAAAAATTAAAAATTAAAAAATTAGGGAGGCACAGTGGCATATGCCTGTGGTCCTAGCTACTTTAGAAGTTGAGGTGAGGATAGTTTGAGCCCAGGAGTTCAAGTCTGCAGTGGGCTATAATCACACCAGTACAGTCCAGCCAGGGTGGCAGAGAGCAAGAGATCCTGTCTCTTTAAACACACACACACACACACACACACACACACAAAATATGGTAAACATTTTCTGAATTCCATTCAATCAATCCAATCAACTTTTATTAGCCCATTATCTTCTGCAAAGTAACTAATGCACACCACTGATTAATCCAATTTAGTTCCTGGAAGGCCTTTTAAGTTCCTATTCTAACTCTCTTTTCTTTATTACCAAACACACTGCCTCCATTATCTGCATTATTTCCCCTTCTATTAAGTTTTATTAATAAAAATCATTGTTTTGAAAGTTAAAAGACCTAACTTCAGAACCCATCAGTATTTCTTGTCTCATGTGACCCCTCTGAAATGATGATCCTTTTGGGTATCCACTCTTTTTAAAGACACTTTCTTCTTGACTAATAGAGTAAGAAAAACAGAGAACAATAGAAGGGACTGCAGAGCTACATGGAGACTAGCTTCCTATTCTAGCACACTCACCAGCTGGTAGACTCTGGCAAGCCTCCTCTCCTGTGTACCTTCTCAGTCCAGCAGTTAACACCTCATTCTTGGCGGGCCTACCATAGAACTGCCCACAAACTTTCTGCCTCCTATATTTTTCCCCTTCTAATCCACTGTCCACAATGTGGTCAGTTTGTTTCACAAATCGTGGCCATGCCATTCCTTTATTCAAAAACTTTAATTGTTGTCAAGCGCAGTGGCTCACACCTGTAATCCCAGCACTTTGCAAAGCCGAGGCAGGCGGATCACTTGAGGTCAGGAGCTCAAGACCAGCCTGGCCAACATGGTGAAACCCCGTCTCTACTAAAAATACAAAAATTAGCCGGGTGTGGTGGCACGAATCTGTAATCGCAGCTACTCACAAGGCTGAGACTGGAGAATCATTTTAACCTGGCAGGCAGAGGTTGCAGTGAGCCAAGATCGCACCACTGCACTTCAGCCTGGGCAACAGAGGGAGACTGTGTCTCAAAAAAACAACAACAAAAATAAAACCCAAACAAACAAACAAAACTCTAATTGGTTCCCCACTGACTTCAAAATACAACTCCAAACTCTTTATCATGACATTAAAGATCCTCAACAATATTGCCTAGAGCATGACGCTCCACAGTCAGCTTCTGGCTTTCCCCACCATACACCATACAATAAACAATATACACCATACGATAAACTGGCGAACAGGTTATTCGTCAGTTCCTATATACATCTACCTCTACTCCAAATCTCAGCTGATGAGCAATCGTTGCCTGTAACATCTCAGCTTCTTCTTCCCCAATGAGACCTACAGAATCAATAATTTTCATTCAAGAACTGGCACAAATATCACCTCCTCTTAAAGCTTTTATTGGCCACATGGCAAGAATTACTTTCATGTTTGGATTACCAAGTCACTTAATTTGTACTCTATTACAATGTTTAAGTAAGGTAAGACACAGGGCTGTGTCAATTGCAATGATCGCTTGTCTACCCTTCTATGGTATAGATTCCAAGATAAATAGATTAAAAACATAAGCAGGAAATGTTTATCTCTATTGCTTAAGTAATGAACCTAGAATTAACTCAATATTTTCTTTAAGTGTACACTGGCAGCAAATACCAAAAATATTCATAACCACGAGTTATACATCTACAGACAAAATACTTATTAGCACTAATAATAGTCACTTATTTCAAAAAGTTAATGTACTCTAATCTCAAAGTACTGCTCAAGGTCAAACGAAGAGGGCAAAAATACTTACTTCCATTGTTGCCAACAACAAAGTTGACATTAGAACCAAACTTAAAGGGTCCAAGCATCGAATGACACATGAAGTTCTTTAGCCGAATACTCTCAATTATTCCAACTTCTGCTGCAGTCTATTAATAAAAAACAATGGGAGAAAACAGTCAATCTAATTCACTCATTATAACCATTTGAGCATTGTTGGCATCAGAAAGACTACCACCATCACCAATGAAAAAAGTTACAGAAAGTGAATAACGGTAACTTCATTGAATAAGATGAAATTAAATGGGAACCTTCTATGAGTTGGTACTCATTCTAAAATCTTTAAAGAATCTGAAAAGTGTATCACCAGGTTTCTTAATATTGGCAATGACATTTTGGGTCTGATAATTTTTTGTAAGTGGGGGTAGGGGTCTGTCTTGTGCATTGCAGAATGTTTAGCAGTATCCTAAGCCTCTACCCACTAGAAGATGCCAGCAACTCATATCTGCCCCTAAGTTGTGACAACCAGAAATAAATCCAGACATTGCTAAATGTCCCTGGTTGGGCGGGGAGGTGGGGGGGGTGCAAAAAGGAGAGAGAAGAACCCCCATTGTTGAGAACTGCTATCCCAAATGGCATAGAAAACTTCCTGTATACTGTATTTAGAATACCTCTGAAAGATGGCTATCCAGTCATGCATTCAACACTGAATTCACTATCTGATATTCACTATTTCAATTCAAAGAGCAGAGTTTATGTTCTTAAAAGGTAAACCCTGCTCTACTTTGTCACTTATTATGGCAGCTGTGTAACTTTTGGCAATGTATAAAGAATACACAGTTTCCAAGTCCGTAAAAGAGGAATAGTATTTCTTATAATGTAAATATTATGTCGGCATCAAATTGGAGATGGTTTACAAATGGTTATCCAAGAGTTTGGCACATGGTACTCACTTATACTTTGTAGTTACCTAAGTACCAGAACAAATCAGCCTTATTTTATCAGACCTTCTAATTTTTTTGAAGATCATTTTCAAGTCTCTAGGTATATTAAAGATTTCTTTAAAAACTCCCTGGCTCTCTTTTTCTGGACATACATCTTATTAAAAAGTTTACATCCTTGTATGAGTAGAATGCTGGAAATCATGGTTGAAGAATTTTTAAAATACATTTTTATTTTTAAATAATTACAGATTCATGTGCAATCCTTAAGAAATGAGATCCTGTGTACCCTTTACCCAGTTTCTGCCCATTGTAACATCTTGCAGAGCTAAAGTACAATATCGCAACCAAGATACTGACATTGACTATAGTCAAAATACAGAATATTTCCGTCATCATAAGGATCCCTCACGTTGTCCTTTTACAATCACATCCACATTCCACCTTCACCCCAACCCACTAACCTGTTCATTTCTATTAACTTTGCCATTTCAAAAACGTTAAAGAAACGGAAATAGACAAAATGTAGCCTCTTGGGACTGGCTTTTTTCACTCAGGCTAATTCTCTGCTGTTGCCTGTATTGGTAGTTCACTCCTTTTTATTGTTAAGCTGCATTTTATGGTGTGGCTGTACCAAGGTGTATTTACCAGTTCCTTTGTCTTTTCGTATAAATTTCAGAATAAAGTCTATAACTACAAAATATCTTGCTGAGGTTTTAATAGAACTGCATTTAAACTTACATATTATTTTGGGGGAGAATTGACATAATTTCTATATTGAGTTGTCTAATCCATGGATAAGTATGTCTCTCCATTTATTCGGGTGTTGATTCCCTTCATCAGCACTATATAATTTTCACCGTATTAGTCCTGTACATATTTTGTTAGCTTTAGACCTAAGTATTTCATTTTTTAATACTTAATTTTTTAAGAATAGTTTTAGGTTCACAGCAAAATTAAGAGGAAGATACAGAAATATCCTACATACTCCCTACCCCCACACATGCACATGGTTTCCTTCATTACCAACATCCACCAACAGCGTGGTACATTTGCCACAGCTGATGAACCTACACTAACACATCATTATCAACCCAAGTCCATAGTTTGTATCAGGGTTACTCTTGATATTATTGTACATTCTATAGATTTGAACAAATTTATAATGACATCTTTCCACCATTTTAGTATTGCACAAAGTTATTTTTACTGCCCTAAATATCCAGTGCTCCACCTATCCATCCGTCCCTTTCCTCAACCCCTAGCAACCAACCACTGATTTTTAACTCTCTCCATAGTTCTGCCTTTTTCAGAATGTCATATAGTTGGAATCATACTGTATGTAGCCTTTTCTGATTGGCTTCTGTCACTTAATAATATGCATTTAAGGTTCCTCTATGTCTTTTCAAGCCTTAATAGCTTACTAGTAATAGTCCATTGTCTGGATGTACCAGTTTATCCATTTATCCACTGAGGAATATCTTGGTTGCCTCCAAGTTTTGGCAATTATGAATAAAGCTGCTATAAACACGAATGCACAGGTTTTTGTGTGGACATAAGTTTTCAACTCCTTTGAGTAAATACTAAGGAGTTCAATTGCTGGATCGTATGGTAAGAGGATGTTTGGTTTTGTAAGAAACTAACAAAGTGGCTGGACATTCTCACCAGCAATGAATTAGAGTTCTTGTTGCTCCACATCCTTGTCAGCATTTGGTGCTGCCAGTGGTTTGAACTGTCGCCATTTTATCAGGTGTACTGGTATCTCAATGTTGTTTTAATTTGCACTGCCCCAAAGTGGTTCATTATTTTTTGAGTGATTAAAAATGGTATTTTGAATTTTAATGTCCATGTGCTCAATGCCAGTATATGAAAGTAACATATTTTCAAAATATTCTATAACTGCTGAATGTATTTATTCATTTTAAGAGTTTTCTATAGATTCCTTGAGATTTTTTATGTAGATAAAGAGCAAATGGATTATCTACATAATCTGCAAACAGAGACAGTTTTTGTGTGTGTTTTTCCTTTCTAAACTCTATACCCTCTGTTTCTTTTCCCTGATTTATTTGTACTGCTAGATTTCCCAGAACTATGCTGAATAAGTGATAAATGCAAACACTTTTGTCTTGTTCCTGATCTGTGAGGAAAAGTATCCCATGTTTTACCATTAAGTGTAACGTTAGCTGTCAGTTTCTTCTGTGGGTGCTCTAACATGTTGAGGAAGTTCCAGTCTATTCTTATTTTTCTGAGAGTTTTAGTCATGAACAGATGTTGAATTTTATCAAATACTTTTGGTGCACTGAGTGATATAATCATGTGATTTTTCTTCTTTAGCCTGTAACATGGTGAATCACAATGATTGACTGTTGGATACTGAATCAGGTTTGAATGCCTAAAATAAACCCACTAATCATGACATATAATGCTTTTTACACAGTCGGCTCTTCCTATCGGTGGGTTCTGCAGACCGGAATACACAGGGTAGATATAAGGAATTTCAGCATCAGAGAATTTTGGTATGAAGGTGAGTCCTGTGAACCAATCCTTCTTGGATACCAAGGAACAACTACATTGCTGAATTCTCCTTGCTAATATTTTATACAGTACTTCTGCAACCACATCTATTAGGTATACTGGTTAATAGTTTGTTTTTTGGGGGATTGCTCTTTGTCTGGTTTTGGTGTCAAGATCATACAATGAAAAGTGTTCTCTTATGTTTTCTGGAAAATACCATGTATGTTCACGTTAATTCTTCTTTAAATGTTTGGAACAATTCTCCAGTGAAACCAGCTGGGCCTATAGATTTCTTTTTTAGGAGTTTAAAAACAGGAATTAAATTTCCTTAGTAATTATAGAGCTATTCAAATGATCTATTCCACACTGGGTGAGTTGTGGTAATTTTTCCTATGAGGATTGGTTCACTTCACCTAACTTGTCAAATTTATGTGTGCAGAGTTGCTAACTGTATTTCCTTACCCTTTGGATGATGCAGGGTTTGTGGATGCCCCTATTTTATTCCTGATATTGGTAATTTGTGTCTTTTCTCTTTTTGCATTTGTTGGTCTTACTAAAGGTTTGTCAATTTTATTCACCCTTCTAAACAACCAGTTCTTTGATCATTTTCTCTATTAATTTTTCTAGTAATTAACATAAGCTTCAAAATTAGCCAGAACAGATTTTCTCTCAACTTTTAAAAACTCATATTGCTTTTTCTTGATTTCAAGTTATCAAAGAATATGATACATAAACAAGACAAGAAAAACATGTCAATCAAAAGCATAATTTTGTAATTGTTCACTTACCAAAGTAGAAGTACCGTTAGTGAAAGAAGCCGTACATTCATCTTCATCATCATCTTTATCAAAATCCTCCAATTCTTCTTGTCTTGGTCTTTTGGCATTTTTAGGAGAGGAGAAATTTTCTTCCTTTCTTTTGGCCATCAGGTCTGAACAAATATTTATAATAACAATGAAGTAAATCAAGGTCCATATATATTAAACTTAACAAAATAAATCTAACAAAGCTAATTAAACTCTAAGTACCATGTCCATCCATTTCTATCTTAAAAATTAAAGTAAATGAGTCTTGCATCCTGCATTGAGGAAGAGGGACATGAGTCAAAAAATGTTGGAAAAGGCAAGGAAACAGATTTTCCCCTAAAGCCTCTAAAACAGAACATTGGATTTTAGCCCCGTGAGACCTCTGTTGGACTTTTAATCCACAGAAGCATAAGGTAATAAATTTGTGTTGCTTTAACACCTGCATATTTTATACTAGTTGATTTTACTTAAGAGGTATTCATAGCTAAGATTTTATTAATATAAGCCTACCTAAATGTTATGACTACTAAACTCACAAAAGGTAAAACATTTTGTAAAATTGTGCTTTCTAGTTTTCTAAATCTATTCATAGAGATGGCATGGTGACTCCTAAAATTATTCCAAAGCAATCTCCAATTTTTACAAGTTATAAAGCAATCAGATAAAACTTCTAATTTTTAAATTGTTTTTCCAAAGAATCATATTTTGAAGCACACTGCCTAGCACCAGTAGTTTAACTCTTCCCTAAAAAAAGTCCAGGCTGATTGTCTACTTTTTTTGCCAATATACTTTAAAATTTAGACCTAGAAAATTAACATATTTAAATTACACATTATTTTGCTAAATATATGAATACTGAATCTCCAAAGCTGATAGTTTGTGATTTAAATTAAACTTTATGACCTCTTTGATTGCTGCTTTCATTGTTTTCTTTAGAAGACCTAAAATGATAGGTTTCTAATTTAATTGTTTGCTAAAAGGAGAGAAAAATCTCTAACATATTCAAAAATTTCTAAGATATAAGAATATGAGGAACAGTTCTAGGCTCAATGTATTTAAGACCCGCAAATATTAAACCATAGCAACACTCTCTGTACCACGTATATACCTGGCTCCCCTATCCATGCAAGCAAAATCTGACTGGGTAGCCTGGACTACCCTAGTGAGGCTATAAGGTGGCATCTCAGCACCCTAACTGGGGTAGAGACAAAGAAGGCTAAGTAGACAAGTAGGAAGTCATGATAATATTGTCAGTGGAGACCACATAGAGAGCCTATACTTCCACCCACACAGGAAGTATTAGGGTGTTATTTACTCCTTCTCCTAGTTGGCTGGTGTCAAAGGAGGCCTAGTGGAAACTCAGGACTTTTGCCATTGCCCAGAGGTGAGAAGGCCACTCCCACCACAGTGTCACTGGAAACCATATGGGAAACTGAAACTGCCACCCAGGCCTAATAGTCACTGTGACTAAGGAAAGAGCTCTGATTAAGTTCTAGATCTTAGTCTCTGTGTCCACAGTCCAATATGGAGGGAAGCAGTTCTCAAAGGTTGTACTCTGTTAAAAAGTACAAAGCAATTCAAAGAACTTTTGCTTATGTCTATCAATATTTACTATATTAGAAATTAAAACTAAGCAAATTTTTTCTTTTTTTTGAGACGGAGTCTTGCTCTGTCTCCCAGGTTGGAGTGCAGTGACAGGATATCAGCTCACTGTAACTTCCACCTCCTGGGTTCAAGCGACTCTCCTGCCTCAGCCTCCCAAGTAGCTGGGATTACAGGTGCACACCACCAAGCCCAGCTAATTTTTGTATTTTCAGTAGACATGGGGTTTCGCCATGTTGGCCAGGCTGGTCTCAAACTCCTGACCTCAGGTGATCCGCTCACCTCAGCCTTCCAAAGTGCTGGGATTACAGGCGTGAGTCACCGAGCCCAGCCAAAACTGAGCAACTTTTAAAATAAGGGACACACAAGTATATATTCTATCAGTCAGAGCAATGACATCTCACATGTCACGTAACCTCTGGAAAACTCCACTGTACACTCAAGAGTGAAAAGGGCTAATAACATCTTACTATAATTATTAAGACAGTTTTGGCCTCGTAGATCCCTTGCAAGAGTCCCATAGATTGCCGGACCACATTTTACAAAGTGCAGCTACAGGGGGATACTAAGAGCAAGTCCATGATACAGTATCATAAATTATAAGGCACAGCTACCAAGCAATAAAGTTAGAGCAGTAGGGTGGAAACAGACCACAGAAGGATTTGTAGACTTCTCATATTTAAAGTAGTCCAAGAAATGGCAAGCAAGATCTACATCTCCTGGGAAAATATCCAGATATTGGATATCCAGAATCTCAGGCCCCACCCTAGACCAGCTGAATAAGAATCTTTACTTTAACAAGACTTAAGGTGATTCATAAGCACATTAAAGTTTGAGTTGAATTGTTACATAAACCATAAAAAAGAACAGGGACTTTAACCTACCCTGAAGGCAATGAAGAACCTTATATATTATGATGTCAAATACCATTCAAAGAGTGTATTACTTATCATCCAAAGAAAGACATTTAACCTAAACAAATGCCTTTCAAGACAGTATTACCATTACAGTTACATTTATGTAATATTCAGCTTCATTTTTACAAATTATTTAATGTTTATTTTGAAACTGTTATAGAAATCAAAAATTCAAAATCAAACATATTTTTCAAAACATTTAGTAAGAATCAACATAGATCAGTTTCAGATTATTAAATTCCTTGAGATACTACCAATCCATTATTTTTCCACACTTTCTTCTCTGCTAACCACCCTTTATTATCTTCTCAGTAAATGAGCAGTAATTTACTACAGAAGAGCAAAGAGAAAGCATTACTTTTTAGTGTCCCCAACATTTAATGCCCTTTTAGAAACTGTTTTTATTATTGCCTAATACATGATCATGCAGCTAGCAGACACTCAGACATTAGCTAACAATGCACTAGGGAAAATGTGATGCGCTTCTTACAAGGAATGTGAGATTCTATACAGAAGACAGTACACCCAAATACTACATGATGACCTTGGTTTTTATTTGCTGAGCATGTTTTTTATGTGCTAAGCATGACCTGGGATTTGCAGTTTGCTATTAGGTTGCCAAGGTAACTTGTATCTAACAGACACTGAAGGAGCCTACCTTTTAAAATAGGAATCATTTTGTAATTTAATGATGACAGATTTTCAAACACAGATTTGAACGTCCAGAGCATTATACACAGATTAAAATAGTAAAATTGTTTCCAAAAGGCTAAAGAGACATAGTTGTAGATGAAAAGAAAAATATTGTAAATATTCTGGAATTAAAAAAAGGAGGAAAAAGGCTCCTCTGCGATTTTCAATTTATCTATAAAGCTCGTCATAGTTTTGAATATTTGTTTATTTATAATTTAAAAAAAGAGAATTAAGGAAAACCTCATTTCTCCCTTACAGGAAGGAAGAAGCGGGGACAATGAAGATCATCAATAAAATATTAAATTCAAGACAAAAAATTAATGGCCAGATGCAGTGGCTATACCTGTAATCCCAACACTTTGAGAGGCCGAGGCGGGCAGATCACAAGGTCAGGAGCTTGAGACCAGCCTGGCCAATATGGTGAAACCTGTCTCTACTAAAAATACAAAAATTAGCCAGGCATGGTGGTGCGTACCTGTAGTCTCAGGTACTCGGGAGGCAGAGGCAGAAGAATCGCTTGAACCCAGAGGCAGAGGTTGCAGTGAGCAGAGCTCACGCTACTGCACTCCATCCTGGGCGACAGAGCAAGACTCTGTCTCAAAAAATAAAAATAAAAATAAAGAAAAATTAATAACCAAGAGTTCATTATAGCATGTAGACACATAGGAAATTTGATAGAGATCATAGGCATTTTAACAGAATTCTAACTTTTAATTTTCATTAAGTATCTAATAATTCATACTTCCTATTATTACCAAAATTAGGGACTAAGAGTAGTGACGCACACAACAGAATAGAATTACCTAATAGAAAACAGTGTTATTATTTTTTTAAAAAGGCAAAATTACTGCTACTTCTGAATCTGCCCTGGACTATGTTTACCTCATCCTTAATTCTACTCTGCCTACCAAAACAGACATTTATTCTACAGTAAACAACCTCATTTTTAATGTGCTTAGTTACACTGTTTGGAATATATCATGAAATCATAAAAGAGTAACTAGACAATAAATAGTATAAATACTTACGTGAAAAAATTCATAAATCTATCCATTCAAAATTTCAGGATCAGCAAAACTGGGAAGTATAAAGCCCAGCATTTCAGTTAATAAAATCTGAACAGATTTGTGTTTTGAAAACATCCCTATGGCTCAATACAGAAGATAGATGAAACTGAAAGTAAGAATGGCGGCAGAAGAGATCAATTTCTAAAGGATGGGGTGCTAAACAAAAGCAGTGGCAATGAGAGACAAAGGGAAGAGATAAAAACCAAGAGATTTAAAAGACTGAGTAAAATTGGTGAGTACAAATGGGTGAGTGGAATTAACTTTGCTGAATAACTACTTAGCTGTTAAGATGAAAACTTTCTATTTCCTTTGATCCTCAACATCTTTACGAGATAAATATTGCTCTTATTTTTACAAAAGGAGAGACTGAGTCACAAGTAAACGACTTGAATTTATGTAGCTACAACTTAGTTCTAACATACAAAGGCTTCTATAGCTCTAACATAGCAGAACCCTAATCCAAATCCAGGTTTGTCAAAACCCAGTTAAACCTCTTTAATGCCCAGGTTCCTACCGGCAAGTTTGACAGTTTAATTATTCATAGACAGTGAAATTGGCGATTAATCTGTCCTTCATCTTGTCTATCCTTCATTAAACTTAAAAAAAGATTCTGTTATTGGCTGGGTGTGGTGGCTCATGCCTGTAATCCCAGTGCTTTGGGAGGTGGGCTCAGGATTTCAAGACCAGCCTGGCCAACGTGGGGAAACCCCATTTCAACTAAAAAAACAAATTAGCTGGGCATGGTGACGCACGCCTATAATCCCAGCTTCTCAGGAGGCTGAGGCGGGAGAATCACTTGAACCCAGGAGGTGGAGGTTCAGTGAGCTGAGATCGTGTCACTGCCCTCCAGCCTGGGTGACAAGGGTGAAAGGCCATATCAAAAAAAAAACAAAGATTCTATTATCATGTGTCCCTCTAATGTTACTATTAAAGTCAATCAAAACTAAAACTTTGGGTGTGCTTTATAAAATTTCATTTTGTGTTTCATCTTCACACTTAATACTAAATGCCATTGTAAGTTGATGGAGCAGGTTTGGCAAGGAGGGGGGATAAAATATTTATTTTATTTGAAAACACTGAGTTTGGGCTGGGCACAGTGGCTCATGCCTGTAATCCCAGCACTTTGGGAGGCCAGACCGGGGTGGGGGTAGGAGGCGGGGGATCACCTGAGGTCAGGAGTTCGAGACTAGCCTGACCAACATAGTGAAACCCTGTCTCTATTAAAAATACATTAGCCAAGTGTGGTGGCACACGCCTGTAATCCCAGCTACTTGGGAGGCTGAGGCAGGAGAATTGCTTCAACCGAAGAGGCGAAGATTGCAGTGAGCTGAGACTGCACTACTGCACTCCAACCTGGGCAACAAGAGGGAAACTTTGTATCAAAAAAAAAAAAAAAAAGAAAAAAAAAAGAAAGAAAACACTGAATTTGAAGTGCTCCTAAGATATTGAGATAAGGAGGCCAGTCAGTGGTAAAGAATACTCTGCAATAAAGAAGGATTTGGGAGTGGAGCTATGAAAGCTACCAGAAATAGTCTGAATTTGGTGACCAAGAAAAGCATCCTCAGTGAGAAAAGATGTAACTTATTTAACTAGTGAATCAAAAATGTTTAAGCAAATACACTTGATCCTCAGTCAGCTGAACTATGGTTGTGTAGATAGAACTGTGGCATTTAAGTATGTCTTAAATACAAAGCAAGCTATCGTGGTAAAATTTTGAGTTAGTTACTAATTCCTAAAAGTAAGCCAAGTACTGCTTTGATTATTTTTCCTAAATTTGATCTAAAAATGATAGTCAAGATTTAGGTAGGTCTCATACACAATTCTACAGATTCAGTAAAATACACGCAGTAAAATAAACCTTCGGGGAATAAAACTTGTTTTTCACTGTAATACCTTTAACAAGATATTTGTACCTTTTTCAATACTAAGTGCTTTATACAGATTGAAGACAGACGCCAATATGTAACTACATAACTTTCTCTTCCTCTGTCTCCACATATTTAAGAATCCTGTCACCCAGGTACAGTCAATCCTTCCAAACTGGTTCCAAAACGAGAGGCCCTCTCTCTCACTCAGATACAAAAATCCACAGATGCTCATGTCCCTTATATGAAACGGTGTCATATGTGCGTATAACCTCCCCACATCCTCCCCACATAAAATTATCTCTAGATTACTCATATAACCTAATATAACGTAAATGCTATGTGAATAGTTGTTATACTGTACTGTTTTGGGAATAATGACAAGAACAAAAAAGTCTGTGTAACCATCCACTTTTTTTCCTCTGTAATAGTTTCAATCCCTTGATTGAGTCCACAGATACAGAGGATGCACTGATAACTGTGTTATTCCTTCCATCTTACGTAAGAAGAACTGAAACTAAAGAGGTGGTACCAACCTGCTCAGAGTCACACAACTCTGGTTCTTTGTGATATAAATACATTTTTAAGCAATATACTAGTGATCTCCAAACATTCTGTACTTGCACCCATTAAGGAAAATTTGAAATACACATTCCAACATAAAATACTCTATGTTTCATATAGAAATCAAAGGACATAAAGTAAATTTGAATAGAAGTTCTAATACGCTCCCTCTCTACCCACACACCCATGGAACTGCATGCCATTGCATATGCTATTGTACACTTTAAAAGATCACACAGCAACCATCTAAAAGTCAGGGAATTTGGGTTTTTCTCCACATATTTAAGAATTCTGTCAGCTAGGTACAGTCAATCCCTCAGAATTGGTTCCAAAATGAATTTGGGTTTTTCTTTTTTCCTTTGAATATATATTATTGAGAAGTTTGCCTTTAAAACTCTGGCTTTTACTCTCCTACTCATGAAATATGCAGAGTAATAAGCGCTCACAAAACTTCTGTCTTGAGGGCTTAAATACCAGATGATTGCTCTGAGAGTTTTCACAGTATTACCTCAAACCCTATTGGTCCCACAACCCTTTCTCTACCCTAGAGTCCTGTTTTCTGAAATTCCCAATTGAGATTCTTCCCCGGTTCATTTCCATAAGATTAGGGGGAAAAAATGTCATCAATAAACCTTAAACACATGTTAATTTTTCTAGATAATACAGTTTGCCTTTTCGTAAAACTGGGCTTTCATGACAAATCCGATTTTAGTGATCTTTGTATACACCCTTTAAACACACCAGTTGCCGCCTTCGAGGTATCATCAGATTCGTGCTAAAAGCCACTCCCGACCCCAGCTCCCCCCCAGACCTCTCCCCCAACTCCTGTTATTCGCCACCGCCCCGGGGAGTCTGGGGACGGCCGCCTGGGAGAGAGCGGCCCCGCGCCGACGCTAAGCTTCCCGTGGCTCAGGAGACCGGTGCCGCCTCTGAGAGCGCGCGAAGATCCCACCGGGCGCCCGACCCGCCTGAGGACTGACACCTCCCGCCTGGGCCCGCGAGGACCACTGTGGACACCGCCGCAGCTCAGCTGACCCTGCCTCTCCCAGGTGGCTAGGGGTCGCCAGCCAAGGGGGCAGAGGGTGGAGGATGAACCCCGGAGCAAGGGAAAGCGACAGCGCGCGCCTTCATCGTACCGCCAAGTCGAAGTCTCCCAAAGGAACCTGATCGGCGGGACTGTTCTGGTACGACTGGACGCTAAGGCCACCCTACGGGCGTATCGACCTCGGCTAACCGCTGCTGGCCCGCTAGGAAGCGCGCGCCTGCCACAGGGGAAGGCAGGAGCCCCGGCGCTCAGGCGCCCAACGCGGGACTGACCGCGCCTGCGCCCCGCCCTCCCTCCCTTCGGACTCCGCCCGCGCCTGCGCGGTTCCGAGGTTTCGCGTAGCTAGAGCCTCAGAGGCCGGAAGTGCCCCTTGGTGGGTTGGGGGAAGCTGGTAGGCACGCGCGGCTCCGCAGCGGCCGGACGAGGGGGAGGCGGGTGATTTGCCTAAGAGAAAGAGCAGATAACTGGGCGCCCCCAGCAACAGGTCCACGCATGCGTCCTCTGGGTCGGCTGGTAGCCGGGAAAGGAAAGCCGAGCGGGCCCCAGTGGGGGGAAAGGGGACGGTCACTTCCCGGAAGAGGCGGGGCCGCGCCGGCGGGCGCCGGATTCGAAACGCTTCCTGGTGTTCCCGGGCCTGGTGGCTGAGTCCCGGGCACTAGTCTTTGCTTGGGTAAAGAAAGAGGACTTTTCTTTTCGAGAAAATTCAGAAATTTGTTATGATTCAGGCTAAACTGGTAAATGACGAAGGGGCTTCTTCCAGAGCCGAGGAGGAAGGGTTGTCCGGGTAAGTCCTGTGGGACTTGGAGAGACGGTGCCGCCCAGGTTCTCCCACTGGTTCCTTTGACCATCAGGTTAGGGGCGAGCTCTTTGTTCGCTGCTCCTCTGAAAACACCTTCAGTGACTCCCTTTGAATAAAGTAGAAAGTCCGAACCGAGCTGCCAGGCCGCGACCTGGCCCCTGCTTCCTCTCGCGCGGGCCCTGCGGGTCGGTCACCCTGCCCCGGGAAAGCTGAGTGTTCGCTGGCCTCTCGCGCTCGGCCGGAGCTGCAGCGTCCGGTTGTGCTTCCCCCGGGCACGCGGTGGGGATAACTCCCACGCCTCGCTCAAGGCCATTCCGGGCGAGCCTTCCCTTGTCCCCACAGGCACACTTGAATGTTCCCTTTTCCGTATTAACGTTGTATTTTGGATATAGTTAAGTTACAGTAATTGGCATTATTGTTTTACAGTCGTTCTTTTCTTCTACGGTAACCTAGAGTGTAAATCCCCTAAATAAACGTCAGAAGTAATGAAGTCGTACTTCCTTGGTTTAGGTTTCAGCGCCCTTCTCTACCCCACACTACCCTTTCAGTCTTTACACAACCCTTCCCATGAATATACAGACCTAGCTAGTAACCTGCTTTTCATACTCCAAATCTTCTCTTTTAGGTAGGGAAAATAATGCATTGACTGCCACCTCACCCCACCTCCACATAAATTGATATTGAAATTCTGACCTCCAGTAATGGAATTCTTTCCATCAAAGTCATCTTTTATTTCTAAAAGTAATAGTACATATATTTCTATTGTGGCCCTTGCCATGGATCAACGAAAAATGTGACATAGTCAAAATAGACCAGAACATCTGGGCTTGTTGTAACCAATGGGAAACACAGTTGAGAGGTATCTACTTACCTGTCACTTCCTTCAGGAACCGTTGTTCCTTGATTCCTAAGACTAAGTGGAGGACCTTTTTTTCTGTATGCAACTATAGCTTGCTTTCTTACCTTTTATGCCTTTGTTTATCTGCAGTTTCACTTACCCTACTAAGGTTTTTAAATGCAGAGCTTGATCTTCTTCCATTATTGTATCTTCAGCACCTATAAGCATTCCTGTTAAATAGTAGACCTTTAATGAGTATTAATGATAAGCATGAATTGTATTATGTCTCAGCGTTTAGGCTAAATTCATATGAAAATAAAATTGAAAAAAATAGTTTTAACGAACAGCATTAATTACTGAGATTATGTGGTAAATCCCTTAAAATATAATCTTGCACTGAAATAGATTTCACCATTTACCAATTTTTATATGAATTTATAGTCATCTAAATGGAAATTGGGAAATTTAAGCATTTTCTGCTTTTTTAAAGTAAATTTTCTTCCTAATGTTTTCTTAAAGCTGAAGTAAATTGCAAAACTATTGCTTTAATAAAGTGTGTATTTTTGCGTCAATTAAGCCACTGACCTCTTTTTATGTTCTTTAAATTTGATTCATAGTGGAATTAACAAGGTTCTGTGTTTTTGTCACCTCATTCAGTTTTATAATTAACCAATAAAAGCTTATTAGCTTTTAAGGAAGTTTTAGGAACTTAAATTGATTTATGGGCACCATATGGTTACATCAAAGGACTTGTTTTTGTTTTAACTGGAAGTGGATTCTTAAATCTTTTCTTTAAGATGGAAATTTATGTTCTTTTATACCAAGCAATAGTTTCTGAAATTGAGTGATTTTTTTTTTTATTCCATGCTACCAGTTGGTCATGAGATTCAAATATTAGATACTAGGTTACAGATCTTAGAATCTTGTAATACATCTGGTTTAATACCTCTCATTTTGTAGAAAGGTTAAATGTCTTCCCTAGGTCATACAGCTAATCAGTGGTGTATTCAAGACTCAAATCCTAGGCTTTCTATCCCAAGTCCATTGCTTATAAAGTTGTTTGCTATGTATTCTGACTTTGTTGATTCAAATAAGCTGAATAAATTTAAACCATTAATAGGTTATAAAGTTATTTGCTGTGCGTTGTTCTGACTTCATTGATTCACGTAAGTAGACTTGTGTGACAAATAATTCTTAAAAAATTATGAAGATGTTAGGAGACTTTTTTGATAGGTAATATATATATATATATATATATATTGATTGTATGAACAGGTTGACATCAATATAATTATTTGTTATAAAAGATTTGAGTGGAAAATCACCAAATCCCACATCAAAAAAATTTAAAATTTTACCGTATTAAAAAAATAAAAAGCAAGATGAAATTATACATAGTTCTTGGTGTAGTATTTTAAATTTTTATTTATTTTTATAGAAATGGGGTCTTAACCATTTTGCCAGGTTGGTCTCGAACTCCTGGCCTCAAGTGATCCACCTGCCTTGACCTCCCAAAGTGCTGGGATTATAGGCATGAGCTACCATCCTTGCCTGGTGTAGTATCTTTAAATTTTACTTAATGCTGAACCATTTTTAAGTAACCTCATCACATTAAATGACCTCATGCAAGAACCATCTGTTCTATTGTTCAGTGTAGTTGTACTTTACTATCTTAAAAGCTATTACATTCTGTGCTTTTTTGGAATGTTTTATGCTTTTACAGTCTTACCATTGCTTAATATCACTTCAGAGGAACAGCTGGTGCAAAGAACATGTGATAAGGAATGGCAAATGATGGAAACAGATTTTGGGTTAATTGCATTCTTAAAATATTATGATGTTCTTTTTAATGTACATTTCACATAATTTTCCTCTTTCGGAATTAACTACAGTCAGTCATTCTTTAAACCAGGTTTGTTTCTGACAAAAGAAATGAAATAATAAAAACTAAGTTCTAACTGTAGTAATCGTGTAATATTAAAGATACTATTTATGGGATTAATTAAAAGCCCTCTTTATCTTGCTTAGGGGTTTCCAATAATTGAATCAGTGCTGGATTTATTTATATTTTTAGACATGGCTGCCCCCAATTAATAATATTAATATTATTTCATTAAAAGCTTTACAGAATGATCCTAATATACTTGAAGTACTTAGAAGACTGCAGTTTATATAAGGAAGAATCTACCTTATTGCTGTTTTTTTTTTTTTTTTTTACCATAGCCCTCAGAAGGAATACAGTTGACATCACAGTCCTATATATAAATGTGTGTTTAAGTGTGGCATCATAAACATCACTGCACTAGGTGGCAATCTTCATTACTATTTATTTGTTTATGTGTAGTCAACTTAAAAAAGGAAACATTAGAGGCAGGATAGGAATGTTAAACCTTACAACTGGGAGTTGCCAGAGAAAATATGTGCCCTGGCCAATTCCGCAGGACTACCCAGTCTGAAGGAAACCAGAAAATATGAATCTCTCTTCCTTCAAAATGCTATGCTGAAGTAGTATTTAAGTACTTGTAAATTTTCAGAACAATACTTTTTAATTTCACCCATGAATTCTATTTAAATTTGTCAATATTTAGCTACGAAGGAAACTGTCTAACAAGATTTCTAGTTTATATCTCCAACTCCTAATAAATTGGGTCACTTTTTTTTAAACTGTTTTCTAATTTGAAAAGTAATACAGGCATATGATATTTTAAAAATGAAACGGCGCAAAGGTATATGTTTTAAAAAGTGGTTCTTGCCATCTCTCAACTGTAATCATCCCTAACATATAACCTATTTCATACCTGTTTTCATTTTAAAACTTGGATCAGTTTTTTTATCAGTACATATATTTCCTACTGATTTATTTGCCGTATCATCTAATTTCGTTTGAACTTCTATAATTTAATTTACTTAATTAGTCCTCTATTGATTGAGACCTGGCTCTTCTCAGGGTCTTACTATTATAAACAATGCTACAGTGAATATTGCTGTATATAAATCCATACACACCACATAATACATCTTAAGTTCCTGGAAGAGGTATTACTAAACCAGAAGATAACCTGCATTTAACATTTTGACTGCTAGGGTCAGGGTCACATTTAAATGAAATTAGAACAAAAGAATTGCATAATTTTCTTCAATAGCAATCTATTCCAGTATCCACCCCAAGTCACAAAGGAAAGCAAACTATCAAGAACTTCCTTCTCAAACTTTGAGTTTTATGTGTTCTGGTGGGTTAATAATTTGTCTCATTTCTCTTTATCATAATGCCTTCGAGAATATATATACCCCACTCTTTTTCCAGAATTATCCACAACTTTTCACAGTAACTGAATCTATGCCACAATGGTATATTCAACTAGTAGGGCTTCAGGATGTGAAATAGACAATCACTGGGCCACTGTTACCAGCAAATGCTTTCTTTGCCTTTAAGTCTGTTTATTTTTATCTGTAAAGTGACATCCATAGATGTCATTGCATACTTCATGGAAATGAGTATACAGAATAATACTCAAGGTGGGGCTAAGTGCGGTGGCTTATGCCTGAAATCTCAGCACTTTGGGAGGCCGAGGCAGGCAGATCACTTGAACCTGGGAGGCAGAGGTTGCAGTGAGCCGAGATTGCATCACTGCACTCCAGCCAGGGTGACAGAGCGAGACCCTGTCTCAAAAAAAAAAAAAGAATCATACTCATGGCGGCACTGACGACACTGTAAAATTAAGATTCAGAAAAACAAGGTAAGTCACAGCAACGCTTCCAGCATTTATTTTGTTTGCACCTATGTGCAATTTGAGAAAATTTACTTTTAGAACAGACTCTATTAAAGGTACAGACAGTACATTACTGTTTTTTCAGAAGGTTTCTGCATAAAGGTGATATAGTCTTTTGACTTAGTGTATTCTTGTCCTACCTTGTGTTTTTGGAATGAATTAAGGTCATTATTCAGAGCATAATAATCTGGGCTGTATTTGTATAGTCAGGTTGCATTTTCATTGCACATGCTACATAATTTTTACCAAATATTAACAAATGGAAAGAAAACCAAATATAGATGTATAATAAGGAAAAGCCAGCCCACAGAAAATACCAAAGCAGATAACAGTAGCAGAGTTTAAACCAATTTTGTTTTTAAAATGTCATGTACATGGAAAAATTTAACTTTAGTTTTCTTTGGATGGTTAAAAGTTGTAAGTGATTAAAAGGTTTTTTTTTCTTTTTCTACAGTGAACATTATGTGACCTTGCAGTTTAAAAAGCCAATTCCCTTTTAAGAAAGGTATGTCCATATTTCTCCAACTTAATTTTCTGTCTCTTGTTTCATCTCACCTCACTTTTCTAAGTTTTCCTTCATTAACCCCATTTTTCTTTAGTTCTTATTTGTTTGCATGCTTCCTTGCTTTTGTTTTTTGTTTTTCCTGGTTATGATAGAGAATTCGTCTCATTCTCTAAGTATGTAAATCAAGGATTGAATTTTCATGTAGGCACAAATGGTTTACAGCATCCTTGCATTTTCTCCCCATCTCTGCATTTGTTAGTTCTTGTTTTTAGCTGGGAAAAAGCCAGTTACCATTTTAACATTTCAGGTGTTCTTGATTCATTTTGAAAAGCTGACTAATGAAAGAAGGAGAATCCTCTATGAATTATCCTGAACTGTCTTATAATATATTGTTTGAATTCCTATTATGAGCTTCTGTTTCTTTAACAAAGTGTGTTTCACATAACAGCAGATAATCACCAGAATGGGAGTGAATGACTTGTGGCAAATTTTGGAGCCTGTTAAGCAACACATCCCCTTGCATAGTCTTGGTGGGCAAACCCTTGCAGTTGATCTGAGTCTCTGGGTGTGTGAGGCACAGACAGTCAAAAAAATGATGGGCAGCGTCATGAAGCCCCACCTCAGGTATAGTAAAAGTTCTTAGAGTATAAATGTATGATGTATAAACAGTCTTGGTGTCTTGATTTTTGTTTCACTTTTTTCTTTTTTTGTTATTGTTTCATATTTTGAGATTTCAAGATCTATTTAACATGTCTAGATTCACTATCTTTATATTAAGGACTCAGATTTGTACCTCTTACCCTTTGAGCTCCAGATTCACATATCTGTCTCCTACTTAATATATCCACTAGGATGCTTCAGATACTAAAAGCCAGAGGTTTGGGAGACATTTTCTCCCTATTTTACTTCTCCCACACCAGTCCATCAGTAAGTCTTGCTAGGTCTACCTCCAAAATATAATTTTTGTTCACAAACTTACCTCAGTGTCCAGAGGTACCACCTCAGTCTATGCCAACCTCATCTCTCATCTGTACTACTGAAGTGTCGTCTTCACTAGTTTCTTGCTCTTGGCCTCCCACCCCAAACCATTTTCCACATAGCAATTAGAATAATCATAAATCTCTGTAGCTTAAAAATATTCAATGTTTTTGGCTGGGCACAGTGGCTCACACCTGAATTCCTAGCACTTTGGGAGGCCGAGATGGGCAAATTGTTTGAGCTCAGAGTTCGAGATGAGCCTAGGTAACATGGTGAAACCCTATCTCTACAAAAAATACAAAAAATTAGCCAGGCATGGTGGCACCTGCTTGTTGCCCCTGCTACTTGGGGACTGAGGCAGGAAGATCATTTGAACTCAGGAGGCTGAGGGTGCATTGAGACGAGATCACGCCACTGCACTCCTGCCTGGGTGATAGAGTGAGGCTTTGTCAAAGAAAAAAAAAAATTCAGTGGTTTTCCACTCTAATTAAAACCTTAAGTAAAAGATTATTACAACATTTTTGATACTAGTCTAATGTTATTGCCTTTATGTTATACTATTTTGACTTTTACTATCAATGTATGATGATTAGTGTATTACTAATTTATATATTTCAGGAACTTATTTTTTCGTATCTCATATTTAACACAAATGGATGTAAAACTGGTGTTTGTTATGGAAGGGGAACCACCAAAGCTGAAAGCTGATGTCATAAGCAAGAGGAATCAGACTCGGTATGGCTCTTCTGGAAAATCGTGGTCTCAGAAAACAGGGAGATCACATTTTAAGTCAGTCTTAAGAGAGGTGAGCATTCAGATTTGATTCAGTTATTCTGATTTGAATTAAAGGGTACATTTTACTCTAATAGTTTGTCATCTTTAATACTCATTATTTTTATTGTGACTAGCAGGCCAGTGTGCATAGAGAAAAGAGTTTATTTTTTAGAGTGAAATTGACTAAGTTTCAATCCTGGCGCTGGCATGTAGAAACTCTTGAGATGTTGAGCAAAATTTATAACCTATCTCTACCTTGTATGTTACCTTGTGAAAGGAGAACAGTAATACTTGTGAAATGAGAACAGTAATACTCGTCTGGGATGTGATAAAAATAAGAGAAGGTATATCTAAAGCAGCTGGTAGATACAGGAAGTTGATCATATTACTTTTTATAACACTTCCAGGACTTAAAGAATTCCTAGAAGGCATGAGATCTCATTAATTCATACTTCACTCCTTCAGAATTCATGATAGTTCATATATAGAATGCATATTTGAGCCCTTAGAGCTTGTAATTTTAAAAACTAATTATTGTTACATTACAATGTATTATTTATATGTTACTTTTAATATTGCTATATTTTATATTTTTCTGAAAGTTAAGAAAGAAATCACCTATAATATATAATTAAAACAATAGGCTGTTATGGTCTGTTTTCAAATGTGTGTATTTTTAAAGAGTTGTAGTAGTACACATGATTTTTAACTTGGACTTTTCACTTAATGCTTCATACCCATATCTCCCTATTGTCACATTCTAATCAAAATCATTACTTTTAATGGTTGTACAACATATATGAAGCTATGAATCATACCCCTGATTGTATATATTATCTACTTTTTTAGTTTTTCTCTACTATCCATGAAAGTATGATGAGAATTTTTTGTGTATATAATGTTTTCTTGCAATTTGAGATTTTAGATAAAATTACCCAAAGTTGGATTGATGGGTCAAAATTTTAGAATGATTTTATTGCTCTTGCTGATTAATTTCTGCTGATACAAATGTCAGATAAACAGTTTTGGTGTACTCACAAGAACACTAGATGTTAGGAGGCTTGTCTTTGTAATATTTAGTATGCAACAACAAAGATACTTAATATGCATTTGTCTTTTAATAGTAACATTAAACATTTCACCTACTTTTAGTCCCCCTTTGAGTCATGGCGATCATGTCCTTTACCTGCTTACCTCTTGAGGTTTTAATTTTTTCTTTGTGCGAGTTATTTATTAACAATATAACCTTTTTTTCATATTTGCTTTGAATTTTTTTTTTTTTAGTAAAAAATTATGTCATTTTTCTCCTCTTTTGAAATTTTATTTTCTACTCTTACGTGATGTTTAAAAATAGTTTTCAATTAGTGAATATTCCACCTTCCTAATGACTGTCAGCAGTTGAAGAAAATAGCTGTGCTGAGTTCTAATTACTTCTTGTATAATCAGTTCCTGGAAATATTCATGGTCATCAATCTTAGGGTGTTAAAGAATCAGCATTAGAAAAAAAAAAAAAAAAGAGATGTTGATCTCTTCTTAAGAAAATTGCTGCATTCCTGTTTCTTTATTGCTATAGTAATGATGGTGTTCTTAGGCATTTTGTGTTAGTTTAGTTCACTGTTGCCTATTAGTCATTTTTATCTTTCTGTACTCTTCAGTTACTAGGCCCTGCTTCCACCTAATCCACTGCCATCTTTTAGGTATTAGCATGAAAAGCACAAATTAGTCCTCCTCCATTACTGCCTCCACCCCACATGGTAGAGACATAAGGTAGGAAAAATTGGAACAGTCTCATAGGAAATTCTGTGCTGGTTCTTTGAAAAACTTTGAAGTGGCAAATAGTACAAGAAATTGAAATAACTGTATTATGAAAGGCTACTTTTTACCTAGGTAAGTTTGAAGCAACACGTGTAACAAAACCGTCTCTAAAATCATGGGGTCAGTGTCTTGAAAAGTATTATTTTTCAACAAAGTACTTTGACTTTTTGAACCTTGTCCATCTTTGGCAACATCTGACAGAGGCATTTATTATGTAACGTGGCAAGGACGTGATTAATCAGTCAAAGCAAGAGATGACATTTATTCTGTCAGTCTCTAGAAACTACAAGTAAGTAGCCTTTTCTCTCCTCCATACTCAGTATTCCCTGATAGAGGATACATGAAAACAGGAATGGTGTATGACAAGAAAGAATGAACTAGGCTATAAAGCGAAACTACAAGCTACCCAGCTGGGTTAAAATCATAAACCAAAGGAAGCCCACAGCAGATTATTTGTGCATCAGCAAAATGATGTAATCATTTTGCACAGACATTTGATTTCCTTTTTTTTTTTTTTTTTTTTAAAGAAAGAGAAAGAGGGAGAGAGAATAGGAGCCTTGCTCTATTGCCCAGGCTGAAATGCAATCTAAAAATAGGTATTAAAAACCTCTTTTATGCCGA
>CAUYLG010022447.1:0-13262 GCA_963573385.1 Cacajao melanocephalus | reverse complement strand
CCTATGAGTGAGAACAGGTGGTGTTTGATTTTCTGTTCTTGTGTCAGTTTGCTGAGAATGATGGTTTCCAGGTTCATCCATGTCCCTACAAAGGACACAAACTCATCGTTTTTTATGGCTGCATAGTATTCCATGGTGTATATGTGCCACATTTTCTCTGTCCAGTCTATCATCAATGGGCATTTGGGTTGGTTAAACCATTCTTATACAGTCCCCCGTCCCACGCCCATGAGAACCCATTAATTCATTAATTAATTCATGAGGACTTCAGAATAAGAAGAAGACCTGAGCGACCATGTTATCCCCCTCAGCATATGATGCCCTGCACCACCTCAGGACTCTGCAGACAGTACCCAATAGCAACAAGGCTCTCACTAGATGTGCACCCTTGACCTTGGACTTCTCATTTTCCAGAACTCTAAGAAATAGATTGTGTTTCTTGTAAATTACCCAATTTCAGATATTCTGTTATAAGCAGCAGAAAACAGACTATGACACTCCCGAAACACACATGTGATTTCATGGGAATTCTCTATGACCAATAAATGGGGAAAGAAAAGCAGGACTATGGTTTATAGAATGACCTGCTTAATATCCTCATTTAAATCAGAAGTTGATAGTCAGTGCAATATAGTTCAACTCAGGGGATGCCTTGAAATAAAATAGCGTCAGGAAATAATTCCTGTGGTTAGAAATGGAGGTAGCACATCTGATTGTCTGTTTTACACGGAAAGAAGGATAGCCTCATTCTCAGGACTATACTGATGTATGAACAGTGGCCACCAGGTTGTCTAAATGGTTGGGAACGTGGAAAGAATAAAATTTTAAGAGTGATGGCTTCTGAGACAGTTTCAAAAGAACTTCCTGGAAAGAGCACAAAGTGTGAAAATATGTTTTTCCACCTAAATGCCCACCAGAACAAATCCACTGTGGAGAATGCTTTCAATAATCGTGTTGTCAAGGTGTTCTTTCCTGTGGCTATCTCAGTCAGCCTTGTTCTCCTGCTTCCCCAAGTGCTTGCTAAAATGACCTATATACGGAGTACTTGTTGGGGGTAGAGTTGAAGGCTATTCACATGTTCGACACCTTCAATTTCCCCTCATAAAAGCTGATTTTGCTACCACCATGCCAAATGGCCAACCTGCCACAAGAAAGCTGATATGACACCACTCTCCATCAGAGACTGGCCTGCTACCTGGTGAGAGCCGATTACTTTTCTTCCCTTGATAAACTTTTCTATCATGAAAGAGACAGTGATTTGTTCTCACAGAGGTAGACACATATTTTGGATGCATAAGTACCTTATTGTTGACAGCATTTTTGCCGATACCATCCTTCCAAATACCTTATCATCTTCAGCCATGGCATACCACACAAATAACCTTATAATGGGTGACATGTATTAAGGCAAAGGATGTGTAACAATGGACTTCTGTTCACATAATTGACTAGCCCTTGCCATATGCCATCATCACCCGGAAAACAGATGGCTAAACAGAATGGTGAGATGTACTGTGGAAGCCACAGTTTGGGCACAGAGCAGAAAACAACATCATGGGAAACCAGGGATCTAGCTAAAAGGATAAAATATATTCTTAAACCAGCAGCTGATAGTGCCGCTATCCTATAGCCAGAATTAACAGGTCTGGGAATCAAGTTACAGAGGTGAGAATAATTCCTCTCATTATTACTCCAAATAAACTATCAGAGAAAGTTTTTCCTTCCTTTCTTCAAAGTTGGATTCAGTGGTTTGGGTAGTATTAGAGTCAGACAGAAGAATGCTCCCACCAGAAAACAAAGAGCCTTGTTGAATTAAAGCTAAGATCACCTTCTGAAATTTTGGGGCTCTTTATGCCATGTAACAGACAAAAAGAGTGTCACTGCATTTGAATAACATCTCAATAAGGTTTTTATATATTGGACAATATTTCTGGGAAGGCAATGACTCTAGGAATTAGCAGATTTCAGGGAAAATTCAATAAAATAAATAATAAGTTATGGAAGCAGCATGTGTAAATGTCCCAAGAAGGGAGAGAATTTGGCATAGTTTCAGAATGACCAAATCATTCAAAAACTGTCAGGCCATGGCAAGAAGTTTCAACAATACTCTAAATATAATAAATGCTTATTTAAAGGTTATTGAATTATCACTGGCTACAATGTGGAAAATGGACTAGAGAGTAGAAATTAGAATAGAAAAGAGGTTATTGTAATAGACCAGGCTCAAGATTAGTGTTGTCCTGGGGTATTAGCAGTAATTGCATAGAAATAGATTAATTTGAAAATTAGTTTGGAGGTAAAAAGCACAGAGCTTGGTAATGGATTGAATGTGCTTAAAGATAAGAGAAAGGTAAAATAAAAATAACAGAAAATATGCTGTTTAGTGTAACAATGCATGGTTGCTCCAACATGAAATAAGAGAACACTGGAGATGCAGTTTGTGGTGAAAGATTTAGAGAAAGAAGGTCAGGGCTATTCAGGTAGGACTATTGAATTCAAGCACCAAAGTTGGAGTAGACACGCCCAGAGAAAGGAGATGAGCATGTGCACATGGCAAAGAAGAAAGAAAGGCATAGGGACAGAGAGACAGAGAGAGAAGCTCGAGGTCCCATTAAATATGGTGAAAGGGTAGGTTTTTTGTTTGTTTGATTGGTTTGTTTTTGCAGTTTGGTTCCATATGTCTACAAATCTTTCCAATAATTCTCATCCTCCAATTTGTATCTTTCCATTCCTTGCAACCAAAGAATCCTAGAATAACAATCAAGATATCTGTCCCTCTTCCGTACCTCAAAGTCAAAATATTCATATAGCATTTGTAATAGGAATGATTCAGTAACAAGTGACAAAAAAAAAAAAAAAACGAAATTAAGTTAAAAGTTCTAAAGTCAAAATGACTTTAAAAGTAGAGGGAATAATTAACCTATGTTACTGAAAAGTCAAAATGAGGTTTGATTTCCCACCTCAAATGAAATTTCCAAGGACCTTTTATCTCATAGTCTTTCTATTCTGCTTCTCTGTTAGCTGTGTTCCCATACTGCCCTGGTAGTCCACTGGGAGTTCCAGAGTCGCCTTGTATTTCAGCAACTGTTTGTAGTAACTCCAGATGTCACACCCTCCAGAAAAGCTCTCAGGGAGGAGAGAGTCTCTTAACAGTTGTGGCTGCTGTATGTGTCCTGGAAATCCCTTCCTTTCATTGACCTGAATTTGACCACATGCCTTTGTTTGAAACAATCACTATAGCAACAAAGTTACAATACTCTGGGTTGGTTTTTAGACAACAAATGCCCACCCCAAAAGCAAGTCTTTCCCAAACTGCTTGGTTACAAACGTGGAGGGAATAAATTTCTCCCTCAAATGTAAAGATATTCTTGGCTAATTTACATTCCCACCAACAGTATAAAAGCATTCCTATTTCTTCATAGCCTCACCAGCATCTATTGTTTCTTGATTTTTTAATAATTGCCATTCTGACTGGTGTGAAATGGTATCTCACTGTGGTATTGATTTGCATTGCTCTAATGATCAGTGATGATGAGCTTTTTTTCATGTTTGTTGGCCACATAAATGTCTTCTTTTGAGAGTTTCTGTTCATATCCTTTGCCCACTTTTTGATGGAGTTGCTTGTTTTCTTCTGGTAAATTTGTTTAAGTTCCTTGTAGATTCTGGATATTAGCTCTTTGTCAGATGGGTAGATTGCAAAAATTTTCTCCCATTCTGTAGGTTGCCTGTTCACTCGGATGATAGTTTCTTTTGCAGTGCAGAAGCTCTTTAATTAGATCCTATTTGTCAATTTTGGCTTTTGTTACAATTGTTTTTGGTATTTTCATCACAAAGTCTTTGCACATGCCTATGTCCTGAATGGTATTGTCTAGGTTTTCTTCTAGGGTTTTTATGGTTTGGGGTTTTACATTTAAGTCTTTAATCCATCTCAAGTTTATTTTTGTATAAGGTGTAAGGGAGTGGTCCAGTTTCCATTTTCTCCATCTGGCTAGTCAGTTTTCCCAGCAGCATTTATTAAATAGGGAATCCTTTCCTCATTGCTTGTTTTTGCCAGGTTTGTCAAAGATCAGATGGCTATAGATGTGTGGTGTTATTTCTGAGGAGTCTGTTCTGTTCAGTTGGTCTATATGTCTGTTTTGGTACCAGTACCATGCTATTTTGGTTACTGTAGGCTTGTAGCACAGTTTGAAGTCAGGTGGCATGATGCCTCCAGCTCTGTTCTTTTTGCTTAGGATGTCTTGGCTGTACAGGCTCTTTCAACCACTATGGAAGACAGTGTGGCACTTCTTCAAGGAATTTAAAGAATTTGTCTCAGAAATCCCATTACTGGATATATACCCAAAAAAATATAAATCATTCTACTATAAAGACATCTGCATACATATGATAATTGCAGCATTATTTACAATAGCAATGACAGGGAACCAACTTAAATGCCCATCAATGATAGACTGGATAAAGAAAATGTGGTACATATATGCCATGGAATGCTATGCAGCCATAGAAATGAATGAGATCATGTCCTTTGCAGAGACATGGATGAAGCTGGAAGCCATCATCCTCAGCAAACTAACACAGGAACAGAAAACCAAACACCACATGTTCTCACTCATAAGTGGGAGTTGAACAATAAGAACACATGGACATAGGGAGGGGAAAAACACACACCAGTGCCTGTTTTGGGGGAGGGGAGGCAAGGGGAGGGAGCTCATTAGGACAAACACCTAAAGCATGAGGTGCTTAAAACCTAGATGACAGGTTGATAGGTGCAGCAAACCACTATGGCACATGTATACCTATGTAACAAACCAGCACGTTCTGCCCATGGTATCCTGGAACATAAAATAAAATAAAATAATAATAATAATAATAATAAAATATATTCTTGGCTTAAAAAAATAGTAAGGAGAAGAGAAAATAGATGCCAGAAAGGCAACAACAAAAAAAATACCCTTCAAAATGATTTTCAGACACCATCCTATAATATGATATCAAAATCACGCTATAGAAACCAGAAGTCTTATTGATTACCTTGTATTATTTTCATCTTTGAATTAAAAAAATAGCAATAGAGTATTTGTATTTCCCTATACTACATAATGAAGTAAAGGCTTGAAATTGTGGTAATGAGAATTAGCATGCAAAGTCAGTGCCCTGAATATATTGTCTATTCCCATCTTTCATTCAAATTCCTAGCATATTTAGCAAGGGTCACTCCGAAGTACCCATGCTAATCAAAAAGAAAAAACTATGGTGTAGTGTGCTATAGATGGCCCCTTTTCCTGGATGACTAAACAGCATTTAAAGTTACTTGATTTCTTTATTGCAGCCAAAGTCCTGCAGGTGTTTTAAAGGATTGGTGTTCCTAAGACAGATACAGAAAAATATTAGTGAAAATATGTTGATTTATCACATTCATCTATGAAAAATATAGTTTTTACATTTTTTAATTAGTAGAATATTTAAAACTACTAATACTTCCAAATAAGTGCGTTAATGAAATTGCTTTGTTTCTTAAAAGAGGAAAAGGAGCACTATTACAAATTACACTCTGCTTGGCTTTGTCACTCTAAACGCACAAGACATTCACACTTGCTTCCTTTGTGCAGTCAGATGAAGAGAAAACTGTAAAACCAGACTGTGTGAAAATAGATCTTACATTTAAATCATATTATAGTCCAGTTTGTCATTAACAATTCTATAAAAATAAACAATCATCATGTTTTCATTGGCAAAAGTTGATATAAAAAGTACTATATGCCAATTTTTAAATTTGAATTTATAAGTGCTATATTTGATCAAAAAAGGATTAACAATAATATACATCACTATACCTATTCTATAATACTGTGCTCCAAATAACTATACCACTGCAATGTAGGCTTTATAAATATATTTTGGGTCATCATTCATATGATTTACTCAATACATTTTATTATAAAAAATAGGCTCATTAGAAGCACAAATTTTGTTACTCTTCTAAAGTCAAAATTAAATGTTTTAATATTTCCTCCTATTAGTTTAAGGTATATTTCTGATCCATATTTACCCTGCTTTAGAGGAAAAATACAGTATGTAAAGTTTAAATAATTCTACCTATTTAAACTCTGCTGTAAAGTTACTTGGTTTGAACTATGAAATGTTACTGATTCTTCTGAACAATAACCACTCAAGGGAGGAATAAATGTGATCCACCAATGCTCTGCATATGTAATATAGAACCAACCAGGGCAGGAAAATTATAATGATAGTAAAAAATTATTACACTGATAAAAATTATTAGGCAATCCTAATATTTGGATTCATATCACAAAGTAAACAGATGATTGACTAAAATATCTAACTTTATGTATCCTGATATCATAGTCTCTTTTGTAATTCCTTTAAAATATTTTAAACTGTTGCTATCACATTTCAGTCTTTAATCTACATAGAATTAATTATGGTGCTTGGTTAGGGACAGGGATTCACAATTTTTTCTTTCATATGGATAATGAAAGGTCTGAACACTGATCAATGGCCCATCCTTCTTCACTGGTGGGCAATGTCTCCTCTGCCATATGTCAGGTTTCCACTTGTGCATTGCTGTATTTCATCTTCCTGTTCAGTTCCATAAGTTTGTCTTTCCTAGAGCAATGCACATTGTCTTTATTGTTTATGGGTTTATATTATTTATAGTTTATAATAGTAGCCATTTAGGTTAGAGGAGCCTCCTTATATTGTATTTGTTTTGAAAAATTATATTGACTATCAGAGGCAACAGATGCTAGAGAGGATGGGGAGAAATAGGAATGCTTTTACACTGTTGGTGGGAGTGTGAATTAGTTCAACCAGTGCGGAATACAGTGTGACAATTCCTCAAGGATCTAGAAATAGAAATACCATTTGACCCAGCAGTCCCATTACTGGGTATATACCCAAAGGATTATAAATCATTCTGCTATAAAGACACATGCACACTTATGTTTATTGCTCACTGTTCACAATAGCAAAGACTTGGAACCAACCCAAATGCCCATTGATTATAGACAGGATAAAGAAAATGTGGCACACATACATCATGGACTACTAAGCAGCCATAAAAAAGGATGAGTTTATGTCCTTTGCAGGGACATGGATGAAGCTGGAAACTATCATTTTCAGCAAACTAACACAAGAACAGAAAACCAAACACTGCATGTTCTCACTCATAAGTGGGTATTGAACAATGAGAACGCATGGACACAGGGAGGGGAACATCACCCAGTGGGGCCTATCGGGGGGTGGGGGCCTAGGGGAGGGATGGCATTAGGAGAAATACCTAGTGTAGATGACGGGGTGATGGATGCAGCAAACCACTGTGGCACATGTATAACTATGTAACAAACCTGCATGTTCTGCACATGTGCCCCAGAACTTAAAGTATAATTTTAAAAAATTATCTTGACTATCCTAATCATTTGCACTTTCAGATATTTTTGAATCGTCTTGTCAAGTTCCAAGGAGGAAAAAAAAGCTGGGATTCTGATTGAAATTTTGTCTTATTTACTGGCTTAGATATACAATTTTGAATAGGGGTTCAGGAAGTGAGATTTTCAACTGCCATTTTGTTCTCTTTGATCACTCAGAATTAAGTTTGTAATTTTTTCTTGGATCACCTAGTTATATGTCTCCAAAAACTTGAAAATTTTGCTTGTTTTCTATTTTAATGGCTTAAAATTGTTATATCTTTTTTTTTTTTTAAAGTCTGCTCTTCTGTTTCTGGGGTTATGACACTACTATTTTCACTGCTAATATTCTTCTTTAATGGATTCTCTTTTTCTGTTATTGTTCTTACTCAGACTTGCCAGAGGGTGTCTATTTTATTAAAGTCTTCAAAAAGTGAGTGTTTGGCTTTGTGGACTCTATTTTTTGTTTTGTCCTATTTAATTAATTTCTTTTCTTATGTTATGATTTGATTCTTTCTACTTTGAGTTTATTCTGTTGTTTTTCTAACTTCTCTAACTTTGGTACTTAGATTACAAAATTTCAAACTTTATAATACAAATAATCAAGGTGTTAAAACTATTTTAAGTAATGTTTTACTTACACCCCCTACATTTTAGAATGTAATGTTTTTGTCCATTTTCAGTTTAAAACATTTTCTAATGTCCTTTATGGTTTTTCCTGTGGACCAAGAATTATTTGGAAGTGTATTTTATTATAATTTCTAAATAGATTTTTAAGTTATAGTTTGAAATTTCTAAATTAAATACTTTTTTTTCATAAAGATAGTCTTGTTTTGTTGCAAAGGCTAGTGTCAAACTCCTGGCCTCAAGCGATCCTCCAGCCTCGGCTTCCCAAAATGCTGGGATTAAAGGCACGAACCACTGCATCTGGCCTAAATACATTCTTAAAGAAAAGATAATATATTTAACAAAAAAAGTTGACCTTTTTTGATACCTGTCTTATGTTCTAGAATGTACTCAATTCTTAAAAATCGTCCATGTGTATTGTGAAGAATATACATTCTCTAATTGTTGGACATAGAGTTGTAGGTGCCCATTAAATCAGACTTGCTAATTGTGTTGTTCAAATCCTCCATATCCTTACTAATGTTTTTGTCTTTGTCTGCTTTCTCTATTATGTATTAAGAATAAGTTAAAGATTTCTTGTGAGAATGTTAATCTATTAATTTCTTTTTTTTTTTTTTTTTTTTGAGACAGAGTCTCACCTTGTGGCCCAGCTTTTCCTATACAGTGGTTGGTTCCACAGGGCCAACTTCAGGACTTGAGTATGCATAGATTTTGGTATCTGCAAAGGTCCTGCAACCAAACCAATTTTCTCTGGATACTGAAGGAGAACTGTGTATAGAGATATGAAGACTATGTTTTTAGGAGCTCATTAACTTAGTTTTTCTGTATTTTCCTTTGATAATTGTACCTTTCATTATTAAATATTGACACTGTTTACCACCCAAAAGAAAGTTTTTACTTTTAAGATAATTTTCTCTAATAGATATATATATATGTACATAGCTATAGCAGATTATTTTGTTCAGTATTTGCCTAGCATACTTAACTTTTAACTTTTATGTCTCTAATGCACAGGCATGTTTTTAAAGTAGCATGTACCTTGATTTTGCTAATTATCTAGACTGAGAATATTTATATTTTGACTTGCATGTTTACTCCATTGATATTTATTGTGTTTAATAGTACATTTTGAGTTCCTTTTACCACTTACTTGATGCTTTATGTTTATCTGGCTGTTTCTCTGTTTCTGTTTCTTTCCTCCTCTCCGACTTGCTTTTGAATTTATCAGGCATTTTACCTTCTATTTTCCCTCCACCTATGGCTAGGTAGTTATATAATACATGCATTTGGGTAGTATAAAACTAACTTTTGTAACCAGTCTTCATGTTTCAGTTGCTTAATGCAATGTAAATATGTTCCTTAGACACATATCAGCCCAAAGCAGGTGTTCCTAATCAGCAAATAGCTTTCCTTTATGGGATAAATTAGAAATCCAGGGCCTTTCACTCTTGTGCCTTCATCATCCCCGGAATGTAGGTAATCTCTTCATTTAACACAGTAAGAAGGCTGAGTCCCTTCTTACTAGCCATGGCCCTTGGGTGACCAACATCATTACCTTTTATATTTCACTGGATAGAATAATAGTCTTTGGTGGGCAGCCATCCCTCCCGGCATCAACTCTATACTACGTCTGAGAACAAACTCTTGGTGGATAGGTAGCCATACCTACAACAGTATATCTAACCAAAGCTGAAGTTTTGAAATCTCTACCTCTACTCAAACATTATAAGGTATTTGAAATGTTTTAACTTTGGTCATTGCCTCCATTTTTACAAATTATCATTTTTTCAGTATTTTAGTTTCTTTTAATGTTATCAAATTGATCATTATTATTGTATATTCAGTTTTATACAGATAGATCCTGTTTATAGCATTTAATCAATGTTAGGTCATTTAAGTTTTTTAACCAGCCCCTGAAGTTTTAGCACTTATGTTATAGGCACTATGTTCTCTCTATTTTGGATATGAGAAAATTGAAGTAGAGGGCAGTTAGTGAACTTGCCTTATGTCACCCAGTTGTGACCACTTAGTTAAGTGGTGAAGCCAGAATTCAAAGCCAGTCAACCTGGCTCCAAAGGCCGCTCATGCCCCTACTTTATGCTGTCGGTAGTTGCTTACATTTATCCACATGTCACTGTTCCTTGTTTAACTACATAGAGATTTCCCATGGCAAAAGTCTTCTGTATGGAATCAGAGAGTAAATATTTAAGCTTTGCAGGCCACATGGTCTCTGTCACAATTTATTATACTCTGCCTTTGTAACACGAAAGCTGCCATAGGCAATAGATACAAGAATGAGCCCAGTACTCTGAGAGGCTGAGGCGGGTGAATCACCTCAGGTCAGGAGTTCGAGACCAGTCTGACCAATATGGTGAAATTCTGTCTCTACTAAAAATACAAAACTTAGCCAGGCATGGTGGCATGTAACTGTAGGCCTAGCTACTATGGAGGCTGAGACAAGAGAATTGCTTGAATCCAGGAGGCAGAGGTTGCAGTGAGCTGAGATGGTGCCATTGTACTCCAGCCTCGGCAACAGAGAGAGACTCCTTCTCAAAAAAATAAAATAAAAAATGAAAAGGATGAGCATAACTCAAATAACTTCATTTGTGGATGCTGAAATTTATATTTCATGTAATATTTATATACTACAAAGTATTATTAATCTTTTGTTTTATTTCAACCTTTTTAAAACATAAAAAAACATCCTTAAAGGACTTCTTATTTCAGATGAGACATATAGAGAGTTTTAAAGTTATCACTCCCATCCTCATAACAATTTTAAAAAACTGAATATCAACAACCTGTTTATGCCCATCAAGGAATTAAGAACGCAGAACACACCACCACCTGGAAAACGAGAGAGAGAGGGCAATATAAAGAATCATAACTTACCAGCAGCTGGAGCCAGTAACTGGTAGGAACATTTAAATGGTAATTGATTAGTTGTTGGAGGCTGAGTGTGGACTAGCTTGAGAGTTAAAAATTCCTGGGAGTCCAGTCTTAGGGAAACCCCTATACCTTTGTGAGTTTTATTATCAGGAGCAAAGACTAGATGAAAATCTTCTCCTCTTTTTGGCAGGAAGGGAGAAAAAGTAAACATTTTGAAATATGCTCAGAGCATTTTATTTTTTCCTAACAAAGCTCTGACCTCAAGGGAAACTACTTTACCAGGAATAAAAAGGACCATCATATAGTGATAAAGGGGTCATTCTCCAAGAAGACATAAAAATCCATAATGTATGTGTGTGTGTGTTGGTAGAGGTGTGTGTATACATATGTGTGTATGTCTGTGTGTACACACAGTAATGTGTATTAGTATGTGTATGTATAGATGTTATGTGTCTGTCAATATTGTTTTATCAATCTTAACCAATGTACCACACTAATATAAGAACTAATATTAGGCCGGGTGCAGTGGCTCACGCCTATAATCCCAGCACTCTGGGAGGCCAAGGAGGGTGGATCACGAAGTCAAGACATCGAGACCATCCTGGTCAACATGGTGAAACCCTGTCTCTACTAAAAATACAAAAATAAGCTGGGGGTGGTGGCGTGCACCTGTAGTCCCAGCTACTTGGGAGGCTAAGGCAGGAGAATTGCTTGAACCCAGGAGGCGGAGGTTGCAGTGAGCCGAGATCGTGCCACTGCACTCTGGCCTGGGTAACAAGAGTGAAACTCCGTCTCAAAAAAAAAAAAAAAAAAAAAAAGAACTAATAATAAAAGAAACTAGAGCAGAGGTGGGAAAGAGTATATATAGGAACCCTCTGTACTATCTGCTCAATTTTTCTGTAAACCTAATATTGTTATAAAATATAAAGTTATTTTAAAAAAATATTCTTAGCTCACAGGAATTACAAAATCTATCTGTAGGTTGGATTCAACCTCTGAGCCATAGTTTCTTGACTTCTGATCTAAGAGATCTTCATTTTGAGGTCAATTTTCATCTTTTTGAAGCATTTTGGAAATATCTTTGTGAGATATGGCACATTCTGTTGGTGATAAACTCCATTTTTGTTTGTCTGAAAATACTTCTATTTTATTCTTTTTTTGAATAAAGTTTAGCTAAGGAATTCAATTTCAGGTTGACAGCATGTTAAGTATTTTGAAGATACTATGCTTCTGTCCTTTTTTTTTTTTTTTTTTTGGTCTGTGAGAAATCTGTTATAATTTGTCTTTTCTTTCTGACTGCTTGTAATACCACTTGTTTCTCTCTTGTGTTCTACAGTCTCTGGGATAGGTCTCAGTGCGTGTTCAAAGGAGATTTCTTGTTATTCCTGTTTGAATTTGGGGAAGGATTCTTGACACTGAGGTTTTCTATCTTTTAATAATTTTATATCCTTTAATAATATAGATGTATGTATGTAAGTACATTTATAGTAGCCTTTATTTCTTTAAACATTCTTAGTGATCAAATCCTCATATTTCTACTACTAACCCCTTGACATTCACCTGTACATGCCAAAATCTGTTAGCTGGATCTTGCCATTCTCTGATTACTTTTTGCTTGGTCCTAAGGATCAGCCCAGGCCATTGACCTAATGTTTCCAGAAGCATCCTTTACCTAATGATGGATAAGAAGTTGATGAATAAGCATCCCCAGCTTCCTTGTTTCTTAGTTGGGATAACTCTGAAGCATGTCACACCTCTGCTAGCAGAGTTCCCAGTGATACTGAGATTCAATTGTCCACAGTAGAAACTCATTTGGTAATATAACATCTATTGACTTCTTTCTCTTTTCTATCTAATTTCCCTAATTTTTTACTGATATATTCTGAGACCATCTACTACATAAATGACTTGCATTTTGGTTTTTTGTTTGTTTGTTTGTTTGTTTTGTTGTTTATTATTTTATTTTCTTATTTTTATTTTTATTTTTATTGTACTTTAGGTTCTGGGGTACATGTGCAGATCATTCAGGATTGTTGCATAGGTACACACATGGCAATGTGGTTTGCTGCTTCCATCCCTCCATCACTTACATCTGGCATTTCTCTCCATGTTATCCCTCCCCAACATTCCCACCCCCCACTGTCCCTCCCTTGCCCCCACCAACAGATCCCAGTGTGTGATGCTCCCCTCCCTGTGTCCACGTGTTCTCATTGTTCAACACCCACCTATGAGTGAGAACATGTGGTGTTTGATTTTCTGTTCTTGTGTCAGTTTGCTGAGAATGATGGTTTCCAGATTCATCCATGTCCCTACAAAGGA